>JABTTQ020003274.1:0-186621 GCA_016081115.2 Rehmannia glutinosa | reverse complement strand
AAGTAGGATTAGATATACTTTAATATATATATATATATATATTTGTAAATTATAAAAGTAGTATATTAATAGGCACTAAAATAGATACATTATTTCATAATAGAGAGTTAACCTTTGTGATAAGTACATATATACAAAATTATTTCCCACCGCCTTAGCCTTTTGATATAATCCAAATACCACCACCTAACTACAAACACCACACATACACACGGATATAGTTGTAGGCATATTATAAACACACACGGCAAACGATTATGACTTCTTATATCAAGCTTACGGGTGAAATCTCCTCAAACCTTTTCTCTGCAGCAGTAACCCTTATTAATATTCAACTTACAAGATATCGGATCATAATTAAGAATTTGGTACAGATAGGAGAGGTTAAAATATGGATCTATTGAATTAGTTTTTGTTTTTTCCCCTCAAACTGCAAACTAAGATGCAAAAGGAAATAAGCTATTACACTTGAAATTAGAATATCCAATTATTTTGTATGGATATCTATTATGAACTTAATGAAAAACTTTAGAAACTTAATTCATGGAGTTCTCTTTAATTCCTCATGTGATTAACTCGATTAGGGTATAAGATAATAATAATATTAGTAAAATAAAATAAAATAATACTATACTTGAAATAATTGATTTCTAAATATAATATATGTATATATATGTAGTAGTCGACTAATGGTTAATTGCCAAAAATTAAGTAATTGCGATTTCAATTTCAATGTAAAAGTAACTAATGAAGTAGATATAGAAATTGTCACAAGGTTAACCGATGAAGTAGATATAAAAATTAAGTAATTGCCAAAAATTAAGTATGTGAGATAGTTATAATTGTAAATTAATAAAATACATCTTTATAGAGCTATAGAAAGATAATGGAATCAAATAGACATATACCTCTAATTGAATTAATAATCGTTATCCGACATTTCTCTATATGAATATGTCGTAAATAACATACCCTGTATATTGTAATGTTAAATCTATAATATTTTAAAATGATATTATTTCGAATTGTCGAGGTTAAAATCCCCGACAGGGGAAGCGAACAAGACCGACTAAGCGAAAAATATCGATAAGAACGCCATTTGTGAGTATAATCACTTAGCTTGTTATTTGACTTGTGTGATTATATGATTAATGTGTTTGAATGAATTATTTACTTGGTTGGCTACAATGATTAGTAGCTTATCATGCCTAACATGAATTGCATGATTCTCTATAGTGATATTGTGATGAAATTGAGATACATGATATCTATGTGATTAGGTGGATATAAAATTGAGATATATGATCTCTATGTGATGAGATTGAAATTGAATTGAGATATGTGATATCCATGATGTTATTTCTATGAAAATGAGACATGTTATTATAGAAAATGCATTCATGAGAGACTAATGGATTCTCAAGTTATGGCCGCTAATGACCTTGAATCATATGTTACGTAATTCTGATGTCCGTAAATTTTAGATTACAGTATGCGGAATGCGCCACACCGAGTTCATCGAACTGCGTGAATTAAGAATTACAGAGTGACATGGCCATCTTCATGATCACGATTTATTCTTGGTATTAGTTGACCAATAACAAGTAAAGAATATGATCAAGCACGTGCATTTATATGCTTATGAATGATATGATCAAAGGATGTGAAATGATTGTGATAATGTGCTCGTGTGATGTTAAATAACTTGTTATTAGATTATACTTCTTTGAGCTTGCAACTCACCAAATTCAATGTTGCCAATTTTTAGTTGTTTGTAGATAAAAGTTGCTCGTGAGGTGTGACGGAAGTTTAAAGCATGGATCAAAGGTAGTCGACCGGATTCTCATCCTTCTCCCTCACCATCATTTGCATTTCATATAAGGAATTTTATTTTGATATGTATATAAAAGGGCACGCTTGTTAATGTTATATAATATGGATAAATGCACATGTGTGAATAAGTGTTGCTAAAAAGTGTTTCCGCCGTGCGAAAAGGTTACAAACTGATGATTAACATATTAATCTTATGTGCAATGCAATTTTGGTTGCTTAGGAACTATAGTTTTATACTATATAAATACGTGTTACAAGGGTAAGGGTGTTATAAGAATTCCTCCAAAACAGAGTCAATGCACTTAAAAGATAAAGGTAAAAAGTCTATTATTCCGATAAACCAAAATCATGGTACGATGCCATAGTCAAAGAAGAAGAAGAATTGAGAGATGCCGCCTAGTCAAAAATCCAAGCACAAAAACAAGGAACTAGTGACCTTGAAAAAAGACTTCAAATTCTTGAAGTTCTTCTTGAAACGCCGAGGTCAAGAAGGCTTTAACCAAAGTACAATAAAATAAATGCCTGTGTGAAATTCTTCAAAACCAATTACTATTTCCGATACCTTTCAAGCTATATCCGGATCTAATGATTCCTCAAAAACCCTTTTCAATCCTATTTTCTCAAATTCTCAACTTTCATTAACACAAGAATCTTTGAAACCTTCCTTAGAATTTTTCATAAAACCCCAAAGACAAAGTATTGTCAATGTAGAAGAGATTTCTATGAAAAAGATCCTTTTCATACCCTCCAAAATACTTTGTAAAAGGATGGTTTTACAAACTATGGGAAACCAGCAAAAAACTCCTCAATACTATCAAGTCATTCTTGAAATTATCGATTCTCGCTACTTACAAACACTTCTTTCTCCATGAAACACATGAACATCCCGCGTATTCTACCCGCAAAATTACCAAATTCATCGCTCAAAGAGTGGGGACATGACCTTTCCAAATCCTTTTATTTTCCAAAAGAACTTAAAACAAATCATTTCTTCAAAACCCCTTTCAATTATTAGACTACCAACAAAGCTTGGTATAATTCCTTCCTTATACAAAACCAAAAACAAAACACACATGGTTTTTCTATTTTAATACCAGAGAATGCAACACCAAACTATTCCTAGCATGGTGTGCTTCATGGTGGGATTGTTTTGGATCATCACCAATCTTAAACCCTCGACAAGATTCCTTCAATATTTTCAAAACCCAATACAAACCCTTACTTAAGAACAAAAATTCCAACCATTATCCCTCTTTTGTTCAAAATTATATCTTCCATGGGTTCTTTCATGGACAAGCTTGAATATACCGATCACAAAACTCCGGATCTAATGACAATTCAGATACAATGGTAAGACAAATTCAACATTCCATCTAGCCTTTCAGAATAAACGTCCAAAACTTGATTACAAGTCAAGGCAATACTCCCGGCGAAGATTCCAAAAATATTTCAAACACCACAACAAATTAATTTTAGCACATAAATCCTAAATGGCAGCTATGCTTGCATCAACAAAAACTCCGGAAGAAATGCAAGCCATCCTGTCACAAAATACACTACAGAGAAGTCGAATCCTCTTCACCAAGATATTTCAATACACTTAGCAGATGATAATGAACCCTTTTTTGGGAACACTGGAATGTAGATAATAAAAATATTATTATTATTATTCATGTTGGCAACACCGTAAACATGGAAAATGTAGTTAGATCTCGTTTAGATCAGAGCAAAGATCGGTTACTATAGCACTATAATAAATCCCAAAAAACCCCTAAACAATTCTATTAAAAGGGGAATCCCCCTCACAAGAAAGGCAAGTTTTTAGAAACAAAAACAAGTAAGAAAACTTCAAAAATCCTCCAAGTGCAAATCTTTTCCATCTCTCTTAGATTTTAAATTCCAAAATGTTTTTAGAGAAGCTTTCAATTGTCAATAAATAGGCAAGCTTCATTTTCTAGTCTTCTAGTTTTCAAGATCCACCTTCCATTTCCAATGAAGCTTTCTATGAAGGTTTAATCCAAATTCCCATATATATAAAAGGTTTGATTTAAAATTATGTCTTTTAAATTCATGTTCATGGCCGGTTTAACCGCCTAACCTTTTTCATTATGTCCTTAAATTCTTGTCATTTAATTTATGTCATGGTGGTTTAACCGCCTAACATTTTAAATTCCTTGTTCTTACTTTATCCGTGCATACCCTTGCAAAAGTATCCTTGAGAGAAACCGGGTAACTCGATCAATATATATATATATATTATATTTATATAATTCCTTTTATGCTTTGTTATTTTCATGCACTTCATTTCTGTTTATTTAATTCACCCGCCATGTCTTCCTTTACATGTTTATCGTCCCTCCCGTTGGTCCTAGTGATCTCGATATCGTGAGCCACTGGGGTAGTGTTTATTGTATTTGCTTCCAGATCTGTAAAATTTAAGTCAAAAAACTTTTGTTCTTACGAGTGTTTTGCCTGAGAAGGTCTAGGTTGTAAGTCCTTGGGTGTAGGTCATAAATCCACTTGAATTGCTCAGATTGTAGTAAGGATTTAGGTTTTAATAACAAAGATTTTACAAAGATACAAATAATATTTTGTAGATATACTTTTTCGAACTCTAGTTCTACTTCTTCTAGAGAACCTGGAAGATAATAAATAGTGAAGAGATTATTATAGAAGATTTTAATAGATCGATTGATAACTCGGAAAATTTCCAAAGTTACTAAGGAACAAATTATAAAAATTTCAGATTTCTTTATTTGAAAACCGATTTTACTATTAAAATCAAGAAAGAGATATTCAAATTTCAAAACCTTTTGAATCAATGAATTTGCTCACTCCAAATTCTCTTCAAAAGCATAAAGACAAAAATAAAAATACATTCATATAGGATTAGTACAAGTAGGAATTAAACCTCTTACTAAAGAAGGATTAAATACTTCAATTCTTACAATTCTTAGAGATGCTAGATTTACAATACTTTGAAGATTCCTCGTTAAGTTCTCATTGAATCCAGTCTTTGCACAGTCCGATTTCTTTTGATTGTTATCCAAATTTAACAATTTCTTTAAATGATAAAAATATCTTAAAAACTTTGTTGTTACAAATAAAAACTCATAACTATAGAATGCTTGAAGGTCCAATTCCAAGAATAATAATTTTTAGAATTCTTTACAAAGTTATGATGTCACCTTTTGCTACAAGAGTTAGATTTCACAAGAAAAAAGGAGAAACCATTCTACTTCAAACGATATAACCAGATCTAATACCATAATTCCTAGATTTTTATAATGGAAAGATATTACACTTCCGTAAGAATGGGTTCTCGAAGGTATTGTAAAACCAAAACCTTCGTGGTCTTTAAAACCAAATACCCAACTTAGATCTATTACTCAATATCAAGATGGTAAATTTAAGCTTTCTTTTAGTAGAAGAAGAAGCGCTTTAGCCTATCCGAAAAATTCTCCATTACGATATTATTGATTTAAGAAGAGTCCAAATCAGATACTTCTAATAAACCAAGATATTTTACTTCTGATATTCCAAATTCTTCTTTTAAAAATGTAGATTACTCTACAGAAATTCCTCGGCCAGTTTATGCAAGTACTAGAATGCAAGAAATAGAACAAAAACCTTCTAGTCCAACTTTTTCACAATAATGAAAATATAGTTAATGAATTAAATGTCACAGAAAAAGAATTCCAAGTTGATAAAAAACTTCCTCCACGGTGATTTTTATTCTAAAAATAATTCAGAAAAAAGATTGTGGTTTTTCAAAAGCTTTTTAAATATTAGAAAACAAATCTAAGAGAAATTCCATGAATTCGTGAATGAACATAAAATCCATATTTTATTTTTTGATTGGTTTGAATTTTATGCTTCTGAAAATTCCATTGATTATCTTTTTAATAAATATGTTAATTCAGCTTACCATTAGAAATAAAACACCGTAATGGGAAAACATAAGTGATTCTAGAAAAATTCAATCAAATCATCCTCCTTTTCAAGGTATAAAACTTAATATTTTAAGTCGGCGAATTGATGTTATTCCTATTAAAACTCCAGGAGACAAAGTGATAACATTAATATAAAAATATAGTTGTACAAAATAATTATACTAATACCAATTTAAATACCATAGGAAAACAACTTGACAAAGTTAGAAAGACATATTCAAAAACAACCTTCTATAACTATAGATTGATCGTACACTAAACTTAAAAATCCAATTTTTAAGCCTTATCGCATTTCTAAAAATAGTCTTAAAAATATGTAAGATAATAAATCTGAAATTATTAAAGTTATACAAGATCAATTTAGTAAATAGGTCCTATGACTAGTAGCTCCAACCAACCATTTGAGCCAATTGCTCTTGATACTCCAACTTCAAATCTTAATATAAATACTATTAGCCAAGATTCCGATTTAAGTGATGCTTTGGAACCATTTCAAAACCTACTCAAAAATTAATAAACTTGTTTGGAACCAACCACAAAATTTACAAATAGTTCCTTCTCCGCATTTAAATAATCGTAAAATTGTTATCTCAATCCCGTTTTAATGCCTCTTCGCTTTATGGTTAGAACATAGATGGAAAAAATAAAGTATGAAATTCTTAGTATGCTCCAACAAATGACCATCGCAGCAAATGCCGATAAAAGACAAAATGGAACCCATGATAAAACCATAGTGAAATTCTTAAAACAGGGTTCTCGGACCGATTTAAAAGGATGGTGGGATTATTATCTCACAAATCAACAACAAGAAGAAACTATAGATGCTATTAAGACTTAAAGAATATATACCAATTTTAGATGATGAAGGAAACCCTCAACAAGATGTCGTCGCTAGGTTAATTCTTATAATTTGTTTACATTTCATAGAGATCCTCTCATTTAAAAGATAAAAATGCCGAATTACTTGCAAATCTTAGGTGTAGAAAACTTAGTGATTTTCAATATTATAAAAATATTTTTCTAACTAGAATAATGCTTAGAGAAGATTCTAATCAGCCGTTTTTGAAAGAAAAATTCCTTGCAGGGATTACCAACTCTCTTTGGAGAAAATGTTAGAATAAAAATTAGAGAAAAAGTTAGAAATAAAATTAGAGAAACTAGTGGAAAATAAATAATACCTTATTATGAACATACTTATGGCCAATTAGTTAGTCTAACTCAACAAAGGATTAAGAATATGCCAAGACTTAAAACTCCAAAAACATTTGAAATGGGAACTAAAGAAAACCAAATTACAATTAGGTACTTTCACAACAATTTGATATTGATCCCAACAAACCATCTCCAGGATGCTCAAGTACTTGTCATAAATCCTACAAAGATTCTAATAAAGAGCATTACAAATCCCATAAAGAACATCATAAATCCCATGGAAAATTCCATAAGAAAATACATTTTTATTTAGAAGATTATTACAAGAAACTAAGAAATTCAAAACCCAATAATAATAATAATCAAAATTCTAAAGAATGGTTTAAAAATTTTGAATGTTGGAAATGTCATAAAAGGGTCACACTGATAAATTTTGTAGATTAAATAAACGAATACAAGAATTACAACTAGAAGATGAAATTATGAATAAAATTACAAATCTCTTAGTAGAGTCCTCCTGAGTCAAATCCCGATTCGAACCTGGAAATTTCGCTCAAGATCTAAAGAAGATCGTAAATTCCTTCAATCGGATGAAATGGTTTCGTCTAATCCAAATTCATATAATGAATCAAAATATGTTAGTGTTCGACTAAAGAACAACAATTCCATCTTGAAATACTAAAAATATTAATGATCCCGATCTTTAAAAAGATCATTTTTGACAAGATATTAAATTCTTTTGACAATAAAAAGAAAGAGAAAACAAAAATACTATTTTACCAAGTACTTCTAAAAATACTTATGATTTAACTAATATTCTTGGAAAGACAAAAAGAGTTAAAAACAAAGATGTGACAATTCAAGATTTACAAAAGGAAATGAACGAAGTAAAAATTGAATTAAGAGAATTAAAAGAAAAACAAAAACAAGATTCGATGCTATAAAATACATGCTAGAAAAATTAGGAAATGATGAAAATATTGAAAATGATGAAGCTAATGAAAATACCGAACTACGAATATAGAAAATATTGAAAAAATCCAGATGATTTTTTATTTTTTCCAAGAGAAATAACTTCAAGAAAATATATGATAAAAATTACTCTCAGATTCTTTGAAAAATTCAAGATAAAAACAATTTGCTTTATTTGATACAAAAAGATTTAAATTATACAAAATCCTAGTTCCAAGAAAATTCCAAAACCTAAAACTAGAAACCTTAATATGATAAAAGCTTATTCGATTCATAAAAATACCATTAACAATCTCAAACAAGAAAGAGTTTTCATTTAGAATATATTAAAAATGATATTTCATTTAAAAGAATAGAAAAACAATTAGAAATACCTGAGGTAAAAGAGAAAATATTAAAACTCCAAAATTTATTTGAAAAAGAAATTTGTGTTGAACTACCAAAATAGAAAACAACATATTGTTGATCTACCTTATGAAGAAAATTCTAATAAAAGAGAGATTCCAACAAAAGTCGACCAGTTCAAATGAATCATGAATTAGAGGAACATTGTAAATTAGAAATGAAAGATTTGATGGATAAAAACTAATTTCTAAATCAAAGAGTTGTGCAACTTTTTTATGTTAACAAAAAATTTCTGAAAAAAGATAGATATAAAATTGCATTTATGTCCCTTTTGGATAATATGAATGGAACTTAATGCCTTTTGATTAAAAATGCTTTTTTGAATTCCAAAGAATTACAATTGATACATCTAATATCTTTAAAAATACCATACTTTTTTAGAAATTTATCTCGCTAAGAAAACTCAATTGCCTTTTAACAATATATTAATCAAATTCTTAGTGCGAGATGGACCCAAAAACGATCTAGTTACAAATTCGGAGATACTATACTTCATCAATACCCAAGAAGTAACCTTACCTTCGTAGCGCATAAAGGTAACAAGCTAGCGTACAAGATCATCAAGTTTTGCTTGATAACCTCTATAATAGCATAAATGATAAAAATCACCAACTTAGAAGTCTAAATGCTTTAAAATGGTATTTATCCATAGAAGTGGATTCCAATACTTTGTCATTTTAAAAGAAAAACTATAGGGAGAGTCAAAACATGGTCGCTTGTAGCAGCAGACCATAGATATCTTAAACCCCATTTTTTATGGATTCCAAACTTTTGAAGAAGCAATAATATTTGTTAATGAAAACCTTGGTGAAAACAGTTTACGTAGAAAATACTTATCAAAATGATTTTATAGATACAAGTATCAATGAAAAACATTAACAAATGGCGTTCCACTTGATCCTCGTAAGAATTTTCTTTTTTCCTAATCAACGAATTGAAATTCTTCCAAAATATATAAGAGAGCTAATTTTTGAAAAGCCCAAGAAATGTTTGAGAAAAAGAAGAAGAAATTCACAAATTCCTCAATTTAGCAAATAGAAAAAAATTAGACATCGTTGGTCTAAAAATATACCACGATTATTATCATAGCAGAATGACGAGAATGCACACAACAATATCGATGAAGTCCTCCGATGCTCATGCAATCTTGATTACAATATCAATAAATGTGTGATTGGCTTCAAAAATTCCTAATCACCCATCCTAGAGGAATCAAATACTCGGTCAAGACTCACTATCCAAACACTATTAGACTTTGGTCTAATTGATTTTATTCTTTTCAAAACAAATGACGGACTCGAAGAAAGTTATCCGGGAGAAAAACTCAAATCCATCTTTCAAAAATATCAATCCTCATTTCTTCCTGATGAAGCCTGGATTTTTGCCAAAGATTGAATCCAATGCTCCCGAATGGTTGAAAATAGATTTGAACCCGCCAAACATGTTATGTTCCTCGAGTGTCTAAAAATTGAAAATCCCCTATTGATTCACACTTTCATGGATACAATTATAAATTAAAATATCACAGCCCCCTGAGAGCACAGATAAACAGATGGAGAGCCAGGACACTAGCAAAAGACCTCTGCGAAGGAAGCAGACTTCAAAATAAATATTAGGATAATAGACTTGTATTCCAAAGTAAGATTTATAAAATATATATGTAGAATAGAAATGATCAAAATAGCGAATCTTTCTATATTCCAATCATTGCTGAAACAGGCTACCCAGAGCTTGTTGATTGGTATAAAATAGAAAAAAATCGGGAATGGATGTCTATGTATAGCCCAGAAGATGATCAACTAATGGATAGATTCCTCGAAAACAAAGAATAGAAGAAGAAGAAAACATTATTAACCAAATGAAAGGTCAAAAATGTTTTCAAATTGTTATCGACAATCACCTTAAAAAATGCAAAGCCATCCTGTTAAGATACATAACAAAAGAATCGAATCCTCACAACCTTTGAAGATATCTTAAAAGAAGATAATGAACCCTTTTAACAAAAATGTAAATGCAAATATATACAAAAATTAATTTTATGTCGGTATCAATGTAGCAACACCGTAGCAACGTGGAAATCAGAGCAGATATTGTTTAGTCTCAGAGTGAAGACGGGTTATCAGAATGTAAATATAAAAATTCCCGAAAACCCCTAAATATTCTATAAAATGCGGGATCCCCACAAAGAAGGGCAAGTTTTTTAGAAGCCAAAACAAGCAAGAAAACATCACACTACTACAAAAAGTCGATAGACACCGGTTTTAAACCGTGTCTATTAGTAAACCAACCTGTTAAAGCCACCGGTGTTAAAAGTTCCAGACTTTTGACACCGGTTCAAAACCGTGTCTTTTCCTTCAACGACACCGGTTTAAAACCGTGTCTTTTAGTAAAAATAACCGGTGTTAAAGCCACTGGTGATAAAAGTCTAAAATTTTTGACACCGATTTAAAACCGGTGTCTTTTTCTTCAACGACACCGGTTTAAAATCGGTGTCTATTAGTAAAAATAATCGGTGTTAAAGCCACCGGTGTTAAAAGTTTAAATTTTTACACCGGTTTAAAACCGTGTCTTTTCCTTCAACGACACCGGTTTAAAACCGGTGTCTTTTCTTTGAAAGACACCGCTTTAAACCGGTTTCTTTGAGAAAAATTATCCACTTTCTAATGTTAAAAATTTATGTATTTGACACCGCTTTTAAAACCGGTGTCTTTTGATGTTTTTAGAAGCGCTTTTAAAAGGGTTGTTTATTTACACAAAAACACCGCCTAAAACCGCAAAATAACCATATAAATAAATAATTCATCATGAACTCCAATTCTAACAACCATCATAAGTGCACTACCAACAACCAACAAAAAGACTATATAATTCAACTACAACAACAAAATCCATATGATCCAACAACAAAAATATACAATTAAACATGGAATGTTTGACTTGTTCAGATTCACCCACATAGTATTTCTCCAACATTGCCCAAGCATCGTGGTTGTGCCCGACATCATCAAACTCGCTCATGCTACGCCCTTCCTCAAGTAAGGATATCAAATAAAGACCGTTAGTTTGTGCTAGCTACCAGTGTTATGAGATGAGATATTACACATAATATACAAGGTAAAAATGTGTAGAGGAGTCATCCTTTTTATGAAGAGGAGAAAAAGACACTCGTTATGAGCAACATCCTTTTTATGAAGAAGAGAATAAAGAAGACCGATATATATCGTAGCTATTACAAGTTACAACCAGACATTTATCATCCTCATTATGAAAACACCTTTTAATTGTAGATACAAAAAGAATGAGTGACCAAATTGGAGTTCAGTCCAAGACAATCATAAGAAAGGTTAATTACAAAAACTACCCTGCAAGTTTAGCCTAATTAAAAAAAAATCATTTTTCTTTTAAAATTGGAATACCCTCCGGCATTTGTTTTATCTTACAAAATGACACTCTCAAGAGACCTCAAGAGGGTTATTTCTTAGGCAACTATAAACTTCAAGAGGGTATTTGTAATTTTGAAAGATAACTAGAGTTTTTTTGCAATTAGGAGAAACCTTAGGAGTAGTCAAACCCGTAGTCTTGTATTTAAAACACAGTTTGTCATATGAAAACAAACCCAAACAAGTGAACAACAAGCCCGTAGTCTTGTACGAAAAGCAACAGTTCTTAAAATACCCACAAACATACATAAAAAGCCGATTACAACTTCCAAAACTCATAACAAACACAGTTTGTCATATGAAAACAAACCCAAACAAGTGAACAACAAACCCATAGTCTTGTACGAAAAGCAACATGTTCTTAAAATACCGACAAGATTCCGAATATTGGATGAATAACCAAATGGGGATCTTCATTCCCAACAATGAATTGCAGACTTTCTTTTTTTCATCCTTACTAAGTGTATAGCATGCTGGAGGTAAGAAAGTTCTCTTCTCCCCAATCTGTGGTGCCAACTCAGTTCTCACATTCATCTCTACAAGGTCTAATCTCGCCTTCACTCCATCCTTTGTTTTTCCGGGGATATGGAGTAATGTACCAATGAGGCTTTCACACACATTTTTCTCAATGTGCATGACATCAAGAACATGTCGAATATGCAGATCTTTCCAATACTCGAGTTCAAAAAACACTGATTTTTTCTTCCAATATGATTTTGAATCAACATTGCTAGACTCATGGCTTGCCACTCAACTTTCCCCAACGACAATTAACTCCATCCACAGCTTTTAAAACTTCGTACCCACTTAACGGTTTTGGTGCCTCTCTAAATTCTTGCTTCCCATCAAATGACTTCTTTTGTTTTCGATAAGGATGACTTGAACGTAAAAACCTCCTATGGCCCTGGAATGAGATTTTCCTGCTGTGTTTCAACCGTGTTGAATTCGTCTTTTCACCACAGATAGACATGCACAATATCCTTTAACACTTTGCATCCCGACATATTTCCATATCTTTGGGAAGTCATTAATCGTCCATAGTAGAACAAACTTTAAGCAGAAACTTTCTTGTGGTATGCATCATACGCTTGCACACCTATTTCCCATAAGTACTTTAAGTCATCAACTAGAGGTGCCAAGTAAACATCAATATCATTCCCAGGTTGTTTGGGACCGAAATTAACAAAGTTAGCATCATAAATTTTCTCTTCATACACAACCACGGAGGAAGATTATACATAATCATCACCACCGCCAACAACTATATGTGGAACTCATCAACTTGTGGGGATTGATCCCATCAGCAGAAATGGCCAATCTAAGATTCCTAGGATCAAGTTTAAAATCGCCACTTATGATCCACAACTTTCAAAGACGGTGCATCACCGGATGACGATTTTTCCATCACGTACTCTTTTATCTGCGTGCCCAGCTAACTCCTTGGATATTTCCTTATTTCAAACATTCTCGTAAATCTAGGTATTGGTGGAAAGTACCAGGACTTTTGCGAAAATGTTTTCACGTGTCTTTCCGTTTTTGCCCGCCTTCCACCGTGACACCCCCACAGTAGGGCAACTCGTACACATTCTCATATTGCTTTCGATATAAGATGCGATCATTGGGGCATGCATCAATTTTCACATAATCCATCCCCAACGAACACATACTTTTCTTGGCTTCATACAAAGATTGAGGCAACTCATTCTTATCCGGAAGCATGTGTCTAAACAAACTAAGCAAGTCAAGAAACTTGAGTCACTCCAACCATATTTTGCCTTCAAGTTATATAATTTCACCATCATGACAACTTTGTAAATTCTCAGTGCATCCGGGGATATAAAGGTTTCTCGGCATCCTCAAGTAATTTACTAAATTCATTTGGATCATCTGCATATTCGTGTACCATGTCTACGAGTTCCTCAGCAACAAAATCTTTCTCACCTTGCCCAATTTCATCATTTTCATTGATTAAAACCCCTGATTTAGATCTTTCCCCATGCCATATCCATGTATGATATGTTAGATCCATACCATTACGGCACAAATGCGCCTCTTATGGTTTCAACATTTTTCTTCCATACATTACCACATTTCACACAAGGGCAAGTTATTGTATTATGATTACCAAGATTTTGCTTTGCAAATCGCAAGAAAGATTCTACTCCACCTTCATACTCTTGCGGTAATCTATTCTTAGACATCCATTCTTTGTCCATTTTAACTCTTGCGATAAGTAAACACCACTGTAAGTAGAATCCAAATGACTTGTGATTTCAGATTTCATGCAAATCAAACGAAGTCAGTTTACGACGAATAATCTAAAACTCAAAGAAGGTGCTACATGTTTAAGAGCACATAAACAGATGTGTATAAGTAATATTTGAGAAGAATTGCTTTAATGTAATCATCACATCAAAGCCCACAAAATAAAGTAGCATTACTACTAATTATTAAAGTAAATGTAAGAAATTCATTTACGCTTATAAGTATTTGACATGTCCAATGAGGTGAGTGTTACCAATTCGTATTATACTATGAGATTATTATTATTATTATTAACCTAGCTTCTTGAGAAATAAATATTAAAAAATAAAAATAAAAGGAAATTTGGTCCGTCGAAGTGGACTTGGAGAAAAATTGAACAATGCACAAGTTTGACGAAGAAATTATGAGGCACAGGTGATTGCAACTCATACTAGGATTATTACTCCACGAACAAAATATCATCTTATAATTGACGAATTCCCAGCATAAAACAAAGAATAAGCTTACTATCAAAATCACGTCACCAAACCAGACACTCAAATCAGAAGTAAAACAACCGTTTGCGCGACTAAGACCAAAAGCATCAAACATCTCCATTAAATCGATTTTTACCTCAAGAACACAAATCGAAAAACCCAACTACAAGAAATAAAAATTTGCAAGGTCTTGGCTTACCAATGATAGTCGATATTGAATATCCCACCTACAAGGTCAAGAAATTTGTAGCAAATAAAAATGCAAGCGGCGACCACGAGCAAAGGTTGACCACGAGCGCGACCACGAGCGGCGGCGACCACGAGCTGAGACGACCCACGAGCGGCGACGATCGCGAGCGAGACGACCCGAGCAGAGACGACGGCGGGGAGAGAGCGGCAGGGGAGAGGAGAGGAGACTACGATGGCGACAAAGTAGCGGAAGGGATAGGGCATAAGTGATCGATGATTTCGGCAAGCGGAGGGGAGAGGATACGGTGATTCGGCGATCGGGGCGGGGAGAGGGGAAGGGTGATGGCGATCGCGGGCGAGGAGAGGGGAAGGGTGACGGCGACGGGGGCAGATGCCTTGGAGCAATTCTAATTACACTAACAATAAACCCTACCTAATTAATAATTAGGAGCAAATAATGACTAAACCCTAATTAAAAAATAAAGACACCCTGGGTTCTATAACCTGTCAAAAATATGGTTTTAAAAATATGATAGACACCGGTTCTATAACCTGTGTCAAAAATATGGTTTTAAAAATATTATGACAATCGGTTCTATAAGCGGTGTCGAAAGATCTGTGTCTAATCTAAAATAATTTATATAAATAGACACCGTTTTGAAATCCGGTGCAAAACCGGTGTCTATTTCGATATTTTTTTACAAGAGACATCGGTTCAAGGAAACCGGTGTTGTTTATCAAACGACAAAGAAGAATAAGACACCGTTTCTTACAAAACCGGTGTTAAAAGGAAAAGACACCAAAAAGTCATAAAACCTGTGTCTTTTTGGTGGTGTCTATCATCGCTTTCTTGTAGTGTCAAAAATCCTCCAAGTGCAAATGCTTTCCATCTCTCTTAGATTTTAAATTAAATATTTTTTAGAAAAGCTTTCAATTATCTTTAGGCAAGCTTCATTTTCTAGTCTTTTAGTTTTGAAGATCCACCTTCCATTTCCAAGGAAGCTTTGTATGAAGGTTTAATCCAAATTCCCATATATATAAAAGGTTTGATTTAAAATTATGTCTTGTAAATTCATGTTCATGGCCGTTTAACCGACTAACCTTTTTTACATTCTGTCTTTAAATTCTTGTCATTTGATTTATGTTATCGCTTTGGTTTAACCGCCTAACATTTTAAATTCCTTGTTCTTACTTGATCTCATGGATACCCTTGCAAAAGTATCCTTAAGAGAAACTGGGTAAATCGATCAAGATATATATATATAAATATATATGATATATATATAAATATATTATATTTATATAATTCCTTTTATGCTTTGTTATTTTCCCCGCACTTCATTTCTGTCTATTTAATTCCTCTATCATATATATGTTTGATACATGTTTTTATCTTAATTTTGATGATTTTATTTTATCACCAAAACAATATTTTTAAAAGGTTGTCCAAATACTCCTAAATGGTTTAAAATGGTTTTAATATTTTCCGGAGTATTCCTTCAAGTTTAGTTTCGACAAAATTGGACAACACTTCAAATGATTTTATTTCTATAAGTTTTTACTTCAAAACAAGGTTCCTAAATGTTGTCTAAATACTTCCGATTTGTTCAAAATGTTTTTACTAATTTTTTGGAGTATTTCTTGAGTTTTATTTTCAACAAAAAATTGGACAATATTTGTCTCGTGGTGTCGACGGCCGCCTCTATAAGGCAACCCGTACGAAGATGACTTTTGAAACAAAAATGAGACGGAAGTAAAATCAGGCGGTCGACCGTCGCGCCTGGCGTCGACCGTCGCTTCAGGCCGACCGTCACCCAGGTCGACGGGTACCTACATGTTTCGTTTTGAAACAAAACAAGTCTTCTTTGGTTTTTCATTAAGGTGGACCTGGTTGAGACAGGGGTCGACCTGGTCGAAGCCTATGTCGACGGTCGCCTGTTGTAATTTCCAAAGTGTTCTTCAAATCTCTTATTTCGTGCGACCGTCGCCCTGTGCTTTATGACCAAAATATGACCGTTTGACAAATGAGACACATTTCCTTAATTTGTGGGATTGATTTCTAACAGCTATATTCTTAATTTTTATTGTATTTTCTGTAGATTTTCAATCCCCAAGAGGAGCATATGCTTGATCAATCATCTCCTATAAATAGAGGAAATTTTGGAGCAACCATGACAACAATTTAGATACAACACAACAAGATACACTTAAAGCAAATACTTGGTCTTTCATTGTTATTATTCTTGTTGTAAATTTTGCCTAGCTTATCACTTTCACATCCTTGAGGTCTAGGCTATTCTTGATTACACTTTGCACTCAAATTGTAATATTCATTATTGAGTTGTAATCTTGATCTTTGGTTATTATTCAAACACAAGATATCCTTGTGAGTGTTCTTGTGGTAAGAACACACTTGGATGATCTAGGTGATAGGTGCAAGAAGATTGTGGTGATCTTCTTATTGAGGTGTTGAAGAATTTGGTATTCTTCAAGATTGAAGATTGTGGTGATCTTCAAAGGTGCCGTTGAAGGAAGATTGTGGTAATCTTCAAAAGGGAGATTGTGGTAATCTCCAAAGGTGGTGTTGAAGAAGAGTGTGGTGCTCTTCAAGGTGTTGTAAGTTGAATTTGTATTAATTGTGGTAATTAATAAAATTCTTTTCTTTGAAAATCCATCCCTGGATATCTTTGGGGTGGTAGAGGATTAGGCCCTAGGTGGGTTGAACCTCTTTAAATCGACTCGTGTTGTTTACTTCCCGCACCTTTATTATTGTCTTGGCGTTTTTGTTTCAAAAAGAGGGCATAATCGAAAAGGTGGAGATAATCTATTCACCCCCTCTAGATTATCGTAGCCGCTGACTTTCAAGTGGTATCGAGCCAAACTCTTTGGCAAGCTCGTTTCACATCGCGAGTGAAGAGAAACGATCGTCGGCTACGAACAAAGCTCAACTTTCCGACCTCCACCACCAAGCCACCTCGGTTTAATTCCCAAAAATTTATATTTTGGAAAGAAAGAATGGAATGCTATTTACAAGGTTGCGGGTTCGATATTTGGAACACCGTCATCAATGGAGAATCCATTCGATGAAAGATACACCACACACCTCAAAAGGCTTCAAAAAGCTCAATGATGAAGAGAAGAAAATCATCTCCTTAAATGGTAAAGCTCTTAATATTTTACATTGTTCACTTACCACTTTGGAATTTGATCATGTTGTAGGTATTCGATCGGCACATGAAGTATGGCAAAAATTAGAAGCCATCTATGGAGTATTTGCAAATGAAAGGAGTCAAACAAAAACATCTACTTCTCAAAGGGATACAAGTTCAAATCTAAGGAACAAAGCCTCTTACAACTTCCACCACGAAGAAGTTGAATATTGTTTTATGGGTATCGAAGAAGAAAATGAGGTATGTCTTAAACCCTCTACTTCCTATGATATTGTCATTCAAAATGATTATAATGATTTACAAAATGATTTTGATGAATTACAAAATGAATTCCAAGAATTACTTGTTAAATACAAAAATTTGAAAAAGGAATTCATCGTTTTGAAAAATGATAAGGATGGTTTATTTACTTCCTATGAATCACTATCATGTTCTCACACCACCACACTTGATAAAGTGAGAAATCTTGAGAAATAAAATAGTGCTCTTGTTGAGAATATTGATTGCATGAAAAAGGATATATTAAAATCAAACTTGAGTACCAATAAAATGTCCAAAATTGTTGATGTTCATAATTGTGATAAAGGACTTGATCATAAGCCTAATGTTGTTAATCATATGAAAAAGGATCAAGTCAATATGCACGTTGGTCATTATCCTCCTAGAATTATTACATACTTTTATTGCGGTAAAAAGGGTCATACGGTAAATACTTGCCGGGCTAGAAATAGCTCTAATTATTGTTGGAGACCTAAAAGTCTCAACACTAATCCTAAAGGACCCAAACACTTAAGGGTACCACAAAATAATGTGTTATTAGGTACCGTGAAATAATGATCAAGAAAATTCATACCGCTAAGAAGATATCAAATGACCGTTTCATTTGATCAAAGAAGGAGAAACTATTTTAACAAAGCCAATTTCAAGAAGAGGATATAATCAAAATAGGGAAGAACACAATCCTTGGAAATGGCAAAGACATCATCAAAGAAGAAGATACCATCAACAATGGGAAGGTAACAAACCTTGGAAATGGAGCAATCAAAGAAGTCATCATCAACAAAGAGACTTCTCAAAGGAAGATATCATCAACAATGGGAACGGCACAACCCATGGAAACGGCGTAATTGGTAAACCGTATCTCCCCATTTATATATGCATTTTTTTCTATGCATGTTTTTTATTTGTGTCGTAATTGCAAAATGAGTTTTCAAGTATTTATTTTTAATTTAGGTCTTTAGTATATTTGAGAGTTTCATAATTTTTTAAGGAGACCTTGCATGATTTTCTAAAACTCTTGTGCATTTAATTAGACTTATGTGGCTTATTATCTCTTATGGAATCTTATAGCATAAGCTCTTTTTGATATCTCCTATTACTTGCCTACACTTGTACTTTTTGTGCAAACTTTGTCTAAGAATTGTGTAGGATATATATCTCATATTCATTGGCCATTTCGTCATCAAGTTTCTTAAACTATCGAGGTATGTTCACTCATATTTTTTTAAAACACTCGATACTATGCTTATGCACATATCTTTCAAGATATTTTATTTCAACCCCTTAAGTGCCCCTAATTGATTTTGCAAATTTTTCTTAAGAGGGCACTACTTGTTTAGTCTCGATTTTCTCGAATATATATTTTTTCCGAAACTCGTATTTGTTGGACTTGTTCCAAAATTATCTTTTGCAAAGTTTTAAAACTTTTGGGGTGAAAAATCGATTTTGGAAAATTCAGGAAAGAAAAATTACCTGAAGGTCAAAGCGGGGGCGACCGATCGCCAGCACGTCGACCGGCCGCACCCTACCTCGACCGGTCGCCTGTGCTAATTTTACGATATAAACTTTCTATTCTTCGTTTCAAAACAGACGGGAAAATTCTTGAAAACCCTATAACAACGTTTTTCATCCCTTTTCTCCTATAATCTTCAATTCTTCATCTTTTTCACGATTCTTGTTGTTAATCTTCTTATTTTCACAAGAATCTTACATATATGGCTCCTCCAAAGAATTCTACTCGGTCAAATCCCATCTCCAAGCGTAGAAGGGGCGGAGAGGGTTCGTCGAGAAATCGACAAGAAGAAGTCGAACAAAGGGATATCCGAGCTGCCCCGGAAACGTAGCTCAAGAAGGTGATGATGTTCAAAATCCCATTCTCTCTCGTGTCTAAATTACCGAGCTCAGCGAACAATTTCGCTCCAAAATTGTCGTTGGGCGAAAGGTAAAAAATCTTTTGTTACTCAAGCTCCCGATTCCCACAATGTTCTTAATTTCATCAATAAGTATGCGGAATGGTACTATGAGGATTCGGGATGGGAGGAAAATTTATTGCTCGAACTAAAATGTATCGTTTTAGTTCATTTACCAATGAATATCCCACCATTAGAGGATTCTTTAAGGAGCAAGGTTGGATGTATTTATGGGAGCATGCGTATGTTTTGTATGATGATGATATTATCCAACTCTTTTATGCCAATATGTGGGTGGAATATAATGTTGAAAGGAAGCCGATAGCAGTAAATTAAACTTATAAGGGGTCGTCATTTTAGATGGACTCCCAATGATATTTGCCGGCTTTTACATGTTAGAGAAGGTGGTTGGGATTATTTCTCTTGTGGGACTTGGAATGATGAAATGTTGGGGTGTCGATGAAAGAAGTTAAGACATATTTGGAAGTATGGCCAAAGTATTCTTTGTTGGCAATGACACTTGAGCATCGTATTTTATCGGTCATTGTCGCATATTGCATTTGTGGTAAGTCGGGAAAGATGCCTAGCAACATGGATTACTTTTTGACTTATAAGATTGCTAGGAGGGAACCACTTAACTTTGGCGCCATACTTATTCAATGTCTAATTGAGTCCATCACTCAAGGTAATAAGAAGTTGGTTATGGGAAATTGGATTTGTAAACTTCTTATTCAATCGGGACTACCCTCGTCGGAGTGTAACTCGGAGGTATTTCAAAATGACTTTGACATTGATAACATCTCCCAAATAGTCACAATGCGCAAGAATATGGACATCCGACCAACTAAAATGGCTAGAGGAAGAGGTCAAGATTCCCCCGATCCTAATGACTACTTTGATGACGCCGAGGCCGCAAGATTGGCGGAGGAAGGTGAACCAAGCAATCCGGAGGGTAATCTAGGTGCTCAACCGCCTGGAGGTATGCCCAAGCCGAATTTGATGAGATGAGGGCTTTTCATGAAACGAGGTATGAGGCTTTGGAGCAAAAGACCTCCAAAATGCAAAAGTCAATCGGTAAATTGAAGAAATTCATCAAAGATCTCATTCCTGGAACTTGCTTCTCCTCGGATGAGGAATGATGTCCCCACCCCTTTACTTTCTAGCATTTTCATTCATGTTGCTTTGTATTCTTATGAACCTTTGTAAAACTCTTTCGTACTAATAAAATTTGCTTGTCTTCTTGAAAGGGTGAAAATTACAAGTTGATAATGACTTGTGGGAGATCATGGCATTGGTGGAGTATTTGATGGTAAAAATACTCTAATTTAGCATTGTTTGATAATTGGTATGAAGTACTTGATGGTAAAAGTGCTTTTTTTAATGCTTTGATCATTATGCTTAGTTGGATATGTTGGGACATTTGATATATCATACATGTATTGTTTAAGGCATGACTTATATTACTTGATGGATGCTCTAATTTTTGGCATTTGTAATGCCTTGATCCTTCTTAGCTTATATTATCTCAATTGGGAATCTACCTTGTTTGAGCCTCTTATTTGATGGACTAATGTTGCATATTTTGCATATGATATTGTTGAGCTTTGAATGAGGATGATTGATATGGAAATTTTTTGGTTTGAACTATCTACAAAGGTTATATACAACCTCTTTTTTTTTCGCACACATAGTGTTCGATGAAATGTCGCAATGAAAATTTCAACTTCTACATGATTCTCGTGCTTCCTAATGTCTTAAAATCCTTTTGAGATCATGTTTTTGGCTAACAAATGAGCTTATGGAATTCTTATGATATATTTCTCCAATGTTTTTAGTTTTTAAGCTTAAATTGCTCAACGGTTGATAAACCGTCCCTTTGGTACACTTTGATGACATTATATGATGTTTCTATCATCCTAACATTCTTTTTGATGATTCCAAAGGGGGAGAAACAGGAAATCGGCTCATTAGCTCAAAGAAGCTAATAAAAGCTGGTTATAAAAGCTATAAGCTATGGCTCATAAAAGCCATAAGTTGTGATTCATTTTTAGTCCAATTAGTGCTTGATGGACTTATACAATTGTTTAATGATGTTTTGTGACAGGGGGAGCTTATAAGCTCTTGAACAAATTGTAAAAGCTAAAGCTTTTAGCTTATGGATAATTGCTTTTACATTATTCTTGATATGCTTGTTGATAGGGGGAGCTTATGCTTATTAGTGAATATATTTACTCCCTACTTGGTTGCTTTTATATTTTGGAAATTTTGGTTGCTTCCAAACGGTCAAATGTTTTTACCTAAAAATCGGTTCTAAAATTGTTCTCCTATTTTGTGTAAAAATTGTTTTGGTTTGTAATCATCAAAAAGGGGGAGATTGTTTGATACATGTTTTTATCTTAATTTTGATGATTTTATTTTATCACCAAAACAATATTTTTAAAAGGTTGTCCAAATACTCCTAAATGATTTAAAATGGTTTTAATATTTTCCTAGTATTCCTTCAAGTTTAGTTTCGACAAAATTGGACAACACTTCAAATGATTTTATTTCTATAAGTTTTTACTTCAAAACAAGGTTCCTAAATGTTGTCTAAATACTTCCGATTTGTTCAAAATGTTTTTACTAATTTTTTGGAGTATTTCTTGAGTTTTATTTTCAACAAAATTGGACAACATTTAAATCCGTCGGTCGACCTATTGCCTCTATAGGGCAACCCGTGCACTGAAGATGACTTTTGAAACAGAAAATGAGACGGAAGTAAAATCGGGCAGGTCGACCGGTCGCTCGGCGTCGGCCGTCGGTCGACCGGCCGCCTGGGTCGACTCACCCACTGCATGTTTCCTTTTGAAAGCAGAACAAATCTTCTTTGGTTTTTCATTAAGGTGGACCGGTTGAGGCAGGGTCGACCTGGTCGAAGCTATGTCGACCGGCCGCCTGTTGTAATTTCCAAAGTGTTCTTCAAATCTCTTATTTTTGTGCGACCGGTCGTCGCCCGTGCTGTGGACAAAAAAAATATGACCGTTTGACAAACAGACACATTTCCTTAATTTGTTGGATTGATTTCTAACACTATATTCTTGATTTTTATTGTATTTTCTCAGAGATTTTCAATCCCCAAGAGGAGCCTATGCTTGATCAATCATCTCCTATAAATAGAGGAAATTTTGGAGCAACCATGACAACAATTTAGATACAACACAACAAGATACACTTAAAGCAAATACTTGGTCTTTCATTGTTATTATTCTTGTTGTAAATTTTGCCTAGCTTATCACTTTCACATCCTTGAGGTCTAGGCTATTCTTGATTACACTTTGCACTCAAATTGTAATATTCATTATTGAGTTGTAATCTTGATCTTTGGTTATCATTCAAATACAAGATATCCTTGTGAGTGTTATTGTGGTAAGAACACACTTCGATGATCTAGGTGATAGATGCAAGAAGATTGTGGTGATCTTCTTATTGAGGTGTTGAAGAATTTGGTATTCTTCAAGATTGAAGATTGTGGTGATCTTCAAAGGTGCCGTTGAAGGAAGATTGTGGTAATCTTCAAAGAGAGATTGTGGTAATCTCCAAAGGTGGTGTTGAAGAAGAGTGTGGTGCTCTTCAAAGTGTTGTAAGTTGAATTTGTATTAATTGTGGTAATTAATAAAATTCTTTTTCTTTTGAAATCCATCCCTGATATCTTTGGGGTGGTAGAGGATTAGGCCCTGGTGGGTTGAACCTCTTTAAATCGACGCGTGTTGTTTACTTCCCGCACCTTTATTATTGTCTTGCCGTATTTGTTTCGAAAAAGAGGGTATAATCGAAAAGATGGAGATAATCTATTCACCCCCTCTAGATTATCGTAGCAGCTTGGACTTACAATATATATATATATATATATATATATATATATATATATAATATTAACATATTGTTATTACATACTTTATGAGAATTAACAAAGTAATCTATTTAAAAGATCCACGATTCTAGTTCTAAATCTAGCCAAATACTAATGTAATTATGTTTGATCAGTTGAATTGACTAAATGAGGGATTTTCAACTAGTGGAGAATAATTCTAACAAACCGATTAAGTACATATGAATTTTAGGCGTATCCTATATTTGAAATTTAAAGTCTTCCGAGAACTCATAATGTTTGAGCAATACAAGTGAGTCCAAATAAGGTTCAATACTTAGATTTTATCCGATCTAACTTGGTTATCAAACAACAATCCTATAACGCAATTTACAATTTCATCATCAAATATATCAAATCTCATGCAATTAACGAATTCAAGTATAAACGGAATTGATGGATGCAACATGCCATGATTCATCTTTTCCCATTAAAAATGACCTTTACTAAAAACAATTACCCATATTTTAATGATCAATTCGATGAAATAGTTATTCCCCGAAAAAGCTTCTTGGTATTCCTATATGAGGAGACAAACACTTATTTCAGGCTACTAATCTAATTTACATCACTAAAAGAACATTAACAAATTTTTAGATATATGTATTTTTATATAATTCATATAATATAACCATCCATTTTGTACCAATTTTATTCAAAATGGATTATTACTAGAGTTAACCTTATTAATAATATAGTAGTAAAAATTATCTCAAACTTTTAAAAATTAATCAATTAATTCTTGATTTTTGAAAGTACATTATGAACTTTAAAGATATCTTTTATTCCTAACTATTTCAAATCTTAATAGATTTAACTTATGACCAATTAGTCCATTCAGAATTATAACTTAATACTATATTAAAATTATTATTACAATCACTGTTCTGGCCAAAACACGTCATATATATAGGAATGTCGTCAAGACATCTTGCAACATAATCCTCAGAATCGCACTAGCTAGTCGAATCAAGGAAATCCCTCAACGACTTCGTTGTTTCCTGGATTATTGCCTCAAATATTTTTTTTTTTAGGAAAATGTATACGTGAGGAAAAGAAACTTCTGTGAGTGGGTGCATGTGTGCAGGTGTGGCCTTTTTAGAAAAGTTTAATGTTAAGAAAGATTCAGTTATTCTTTATAAGTGCAATTATTTCAATTCAATAGCGATGCACTCAATCAATCTATAGCACAATTAATTCAAATTTCACATTAACGATGGGGCCGTTTATTAGTGGTAAATAACCCCGTTCTCCCTTATCACTCCTTTATTGCGTTGGCGTAAAGCCTTACTCCCTTATTGCACCACACTATGGATCAACTCTCTCCACACCGGGGGCTCGTGAAGCCCTGAGAAGTTATATTCTCAAATATACCGATCCTGCGACCCACTTCAACCCTTGGAACACTCCGTCCATAGGCGGTGGGATTTGGTTGTGGATAGCGATGAACCTTTTAAGATCGGGTCCTTGCCTCGACACGACCAACTTAGCCCTCTCCACACCACACTAGGGCCCTACACTTACCAAATAGGCAATATACTGAGATGAATGAGACTCTCAAATGCATACATTATTAACATTAATAGTATTTTAGAAAAATAATGTATGACCGGAATACATTTTAAATCACATAATGAAACGTATGATTTGCAGAGTGCAAGATTATATTAAGCACATTAACTTTAAGTTATGTTGAAGGTCAACTCATTAATTTATCTCACACATATAATTATCAAAATATTTCTTCTTTTATAAAGCAAAACAATCAGTTTGATTATTCTAGCTATTAATTCCAAGCAGTTAGGCCAACTTTAAAGAATACAATTCTTAGTGGTATAGATTATCTTTTAGATAATTGAGTCTGTTCAAAATAAATAATCAGCCTACTTTTAATTAATCATCACAACAAATTAATAATTAATAATTGGTTAATCTCTTTTAGAGTAATAAATCCGAAAAAAATGAAGGAAACTGTCAGGGCTACAACTACTAAATCAAGAAGAAAGTGGCTAATTCAAAAGAATAAATTAAAACGCACAACAGCTCGAGGTTAAAACTCTAGGAAAGTATGAGGTTGCTAGTGTAGAAGAAAACGGAAGAAAAACTTGCAGTTCTCGGGTTTCTTATCTCGATGGCTCGGATGAGCAATGTTTCAAGAAATTTGCAGTGATTCTTACAATAAAAATAAAGAACATTCAACATAGAATCAAGGGCGGATATGGGGGCACTCCGTGCCCCGCCAAAATTTTAATTATAATTTATATGATTTTCGTGTATCGGCCATCCCAATTTTGTGTATCGGCCCACCTCATTTTTTTCCTAGCTCCGCCCTTACATAGAATTAATTATATAAGTATTCTAAATTTATGGAATTATACTCATGAACAAGAAAAAGAGGCGAGAAAACCACTCATCTTTCTTCTTTTTCTTCTTTTTTCTATTGTTGCTAGTTGATCCGTTCCCTTTCCGCTTGGTAGTGTGTAAGTGCTTAACTGATATTTTTCTATCTCCAATGTTAGTACACTCCATCTAGATATATATACCTCATACAGCGGCTAAGTTAACCCCTAATCCGTGCCACTTCTTCTTTTGTTTACCGACTCAAAAGGGTTTCTTCCTTGCAAAGGGATGCTTCTTGATTGGTTGAACATGTATATATGTGTAGCCGTGCATGTGCTTTTGTTTAATAACTAAAATGTGCTCATAGCTATCTATATGATCTATATTATATCCCTTAAAACGGTCAAGCAGCTATTCAAAAAGTGCATATTACGTTTTGACCCCTTAACACACTAGTTATATTAAATTAAGTATTATATAAATATATGCATGCAATTAAGGTATAGAATTTAACTTTAAACTAAAATATATATTATTCTTAATAAAATTTTACAACAAAATTCGGGATGACTCGAAACTTAAATAATATAGGAAAATACAATAAAAATAAATCCATGTACAAAATTTATTATATTACAAGTAGCCGGGGTCCTGCATCCTTCCCTCTTTAAATGAATTTGGTCTCCAAATTCTCTTCTTGAAACAGTTCAGGGTAGTGCTTTCGCATATCTTTTTCTCTTTCCCAAGTGGCTTCTTCTAACTTATCGTGATTTTGCCACATTACTTTGACCAATGGAATGCTTTTGTTTCACAATTCTTGAACTTGATGATCTATGATACGCAACGATTTCTCCTCGTATGTTAAATTCTCCATTATTTGAGGAATGTTGTCCTTGATTATGTGCTCTTGATCAGGTGATATTTCTTTAGCCTTGAGACATGAAAGACGTTGTGCATTCCGAAAGCTTTGGCGGAAGTTATAAACGATAAGTCATAGCTTCCTATTCTTTCAAGTATTCTAAAAGGGCCAATGTATCCGGACTTAATTTCCTTGGAATGAATCATACCCTTTAGAGGAGATAATCTCATAAATACTTCGTCTCCGGTTGCAAACTCTAAATGTTTTCTTCTTTGATCTGCGTAGCTTTTCTCGTGCGGCTTTGAAATGTATGGATTCGTTATTGGATTATTCGAACTTTGTCGATAGCTTTTTGCACTAGATCAAGCTTGGGAAATGGTGACGACGTAGTATTTTTCTTCTTAGGAGTCCATTTATCATCAATTTCCCAATGAACGGGTGACTGCACTTCCTTCCGTATAGAGCTTCATAAGGCACCATACCGATTGTTGCTTGATAATTGTTATTTTACGCGAATCTGCTAAGGCCGGATGAGAATCCCAGTTTCCTTGAAAGTCTAACGCACATGCTCTCAAAGATATCTTCAAGTATTTGGATAATCCTCTCGATTGTCCGTCAATTTGAGGATGAGCAAGAAGATTAAACCTTAGCTTAGTTCCCAAAAGTTTCATGTAGGGTTTCCCGAGAATCGAGATACGAATCTTGGATCTCTATCGGAAACAATGTTAGTAGGTATACCGTGTAGTCTCACAATCTCGTTAATGTATATTTGAGCCAATTTATGGAGACTATCCGTCTTTCTAATAGGTAGAAAATGTGTTGATTTCGTAAGTATGTCAACTATCACCCAGACGCATCATGGCAAAGTCGTGAAAAAATCCATAGTTATATATTCCCATTCCATTCGGTATGGGCAAAGGTTGTAGGAGTCCGTAGAAGGTCGTTGGTGTTCCGCTTTCACCTGTTGACAAGTTAGACATTTCAAAACGTATTCTCGCAACTTGATTCTTCATGTTTGGCCATCATTAAAGTTGCTTCAAGTCATTGTACATCTTATTTCCACCGGATGAATTGTATACGTCGGCGATGAGCTTCGACAAAGAACGATCTCGTTCTTTAAAGTTTCATCGTTTGGTATACATACTTAATTTCTAAATCGTATGATTCCATCATTCCCTATGTTGAATTCGAGTCTCTTTCCTTGTATGATTTTCTCTTTTAATTTTTGGAACTTGAGATCTTTTCTTGGGACACCATTATTTCTTCTAGCAAGGTAGGTCTTACTGACATGTTAGCACATACGAGAGGTGTACCTGTTATTTCAGGATTCCAAAAACTCAACTCTTCTAACGCTTTCCATTCTCTGATCATTAGTTTAGCCAAACTTGCTTTTCTACTAATAGCATATGCCACTACATTGGCTTTTCCTGGATGATATTGAATAGAAAAATGATAATCTTCTAAAAATTCCATCTATCTCTGCTGCCTTAAGTTTAATTCCTTTTGTGAAAACAAATACTTGAGACTCTTATGACCGGTGTAAACTATGAATGACGCTCCGTATAAATAATGTCGCCACTTCTTCAAAGCAAAACAATAGCACCTAATTCGAGATCATGTGTTGGATAGTTCATCTCGTAAGGTTTGAGCTTCCTTGATGCGTCGCGATCACCTTTCCATTCTCGCATAAGTACGGTTCTCAATCCTTCCTTGGAAGCATCACTTTGTAGACAACAAAGTTTTCATTTCCCTCGGAAGTGTTAAAATAGATGATATTATAAGTCGTTTCTTCAATTCTTGGAAACTAGATTCACATTTATCGTTCCACTCAAATTTAACTTGCTTCTGAGGCAACCTAGTTAATGGATCGGCTATTTTGGAAAAATCCTTGATAAATCTACGATAGTATCGGCCGAACCCTAAGAAACTCCCGATCTCCGTTACATTCTCGTGTCTTTTCCAATTCACAACTGTTTCTATTTTCGAGGGGTCTACCGAGATTCCATCACCGACACTACATGACCAAAAAGGCAACCTTGTCTAACAAAAATTCGCATTTGCTAAGTTTGGCATAAAGTTTATTCTGTTGTAACCTTTCCAACACCACTCTTAGATGTTGTTCACGTTCTTCCTTGGTTTTGGATATACCGTAATATCATGAATGAAAATGAACACAAATTGATCAAGATAAGGATGGAATATCCTATGCATGAGTTCCATGAAAGTGCAGGGGGGCATTAGTTAAACCAAAAGGCATAACCACAAACTCATAATGACCATATCTGGTTTGGAATGTTGTCTTTGATATATCTTCCTCACGTATTCTTAATTGATAATATCCTTGTTGTAGATCAAATTTCGAATATACATTGGCACCTTGGAATTGATCGAATAGCTCGTCTATCCGTGGAAGAGGGTACTTGTTCTTGATGGTGACATTATTCAATCCTCGATAATCAATACATAACCGTAAGGACCCATCTTTCGCCTTGACAAATAACACTAGGGCTCCCCACGGGGATGTATTGGGTCGAACGAATCCTAAATCCAATAATTTTTGCAATTCCTACAATTCAATCGGGCCATTCGATATGGAGTTTTGGCTATTGGAGATGTTCCTGGTAAGACGTTGATGGTTAACTTAATGTCTCTTTCTGGAGGTAGTGAAGTGAGTTCTTAAGGAAACACGGTAGGATATTCGATACTATAGGTATTTCATCTATATTTTTCCTATCTTTTGGCTTATTGATGATAAAGGCAAGATAGCATTGAGCTCCTTGAAAATCGCTTTCCTCATTTTGATTCTTTGAAATAATTGGAGCTACCATAACCGAGTCGCTCCTATCGCCTTCTACTTCAGTCTCTCGGGTTCACAAAACTTAATCTGTTTTGGTACGACAATCCATTGCGCATGGTCTTTGGACAACCAATCCATTCTCAATATGACGTCGTACTCATGGATCGATAGTAAAACTAAGCTAGCCGAAATTGTTTTTCGCCAATAAGGACATTGCATGATTTATATATTGAGTCGATCCCCGACTAGTGCCCATCGATGTACAATCTTCTAGACAATATGGTAATTGTTCTATAGGTGAAAGCAATTTATTTGCATAATGAGGAGCCACAAATGAAAGCGGCGATCCAGGATCAAGAAAAACTCTAGCATAGTTTTCGGATACAAGTATTGTACCTTCCACTACATTCGTGTCTTCCGGTGTTTCTTGTCCTTCAAGTGCAAACACTGTGTCTTTGGTATCCTAGCTCTTGGCCTATTTTTCCCACGATAATTTCTACTTCCCGGTCCTTGTGCGGATTTATGCTTGTCACTTGTTTCTCCATCATAGGACAATCTATTATTTGATGTTGAGCGCTTCCACATTTGAGGCATCTCTCAAGTTTACGCCAACATTGGGATGGATCATGACATGTTTTGTTATAATGAGGACACGATTTTCCATGCATCTATGTGCGTATTTGTTGTTTACTTCCACTCGTGCTCCCATAATTTTTGGAACTTTTGATTACGTGCCGGTGATCAAAGGAGGGCGGTTTAAAATTATCGGCAGCCCTTTTCTCGTAACCCAAGACGACTCATACCATTTTCAACTCTAGTTTCTTTGCTTTAACGGCCGCAAAGATATAAGAATCTAGTTCAACCGATAATAGTCGATCTTATATCTCCATTTTCGGTCCACGTATAAACTTGTACAATTTATCCTCTTCTAGCTTCTCTAACCACTGGTGGTATGTATTGATCCTTGAATTCTCGTGCAAAGTTATTCCGGTTCTCTGTGTTCCATCTCATTTCCATTTTTGTTCAACTGTTCTCCACCGATTGCGGCGGTGGCTTCGGCGAAAGACAACCAAAGTAACTTGTTAGTCTTCCTTATATTGTAACGTCGAGAATATGCTCTCCATTTTCTCTAACCAACGCCGACCTTGATGTCATCCGGCTCGCCTAGGAATTCGGGAGGGTTAAACCTTAAAAATCGCTCCAACATCTTATCATGTGCAACCAATACCGACTCGGGGGGTTTTGATGTTGGGGTTGATTTGCTTGTTCTTTGCATAAATATCGATTTGTTGTAAGGCTTGTGTCGTTAGGTTATCTCCTGTAGCGGGTGATCGTGCTTGTGGTTCTTCACGTGCGGGAGACCACTCACGATGTTGTTGAGGTTCATCCTAACGGTTCAATCAGGGTCTTCCTCGACCACATCTATCAGCCATCTATATTAAAAAAATAATAATTAATTAGTAAAATGTAAGAACATGACATTTAAACTAAATCAAATAGTCACAAGTAATCATCATTTATACACAAAATATGACGATTACATTCATGATAGTAGTACTATATACAATATGTCACACCATCCTATCACACTACTGCTAGATAGTACTACTATTTATATCCAGTAGCAATTATATATACATATCACCCATCCGATATTTGTATACAAAATTTATAAGTCTTATCCTGCTACGGACCTATTCATTAGTCACATCACTATGTACACCTTCATTCATTTTGTCCATTCCTTCCTCGATCTTTATTCCTTCCGCAAGATCCTTTTGTGATCTTCTTCAAGTCCTCTTACTCGTTCTATGTTGTGAGGTGCTGGTTGGACTAACTGGTTATTAGGTCCTATTGCAACCCCTGGAATTTCATCTCCTAGACCAAAATGTCGTGCTCATATATTAGCTAGGGTATGCTTTGATACACCTCACGATTCACATCCGCTTGATGAAGGATCTCGATCTCATAACTCGTCATGTGGTAAAGATTATCTTTTACATAATTGAGTCATCCAAAATAAATAATCACCTATTTTTAATTAATCATCACAATAAATTAATAATTAATTATTAGTTAATCTCTTTTAGAGTAATAAATCAGAAAAAAAAATAAGGAAATAGCGGGGCAACAAGCTCGCTTGAATCAAGAAGAAAATGGCTAATTCAAAAGAATAAAACTGGTACAATAGCTCGAGGTTAAGACTATAGGAGAGTACGGGGTTGCTAGTGTCGAAGAAAACTGAAGAAAAACTTGCAGTTCACGGGTTTCTTATCTCGGTGGCTCAGATAAGCAATATTTCAAGAAATTTGCAGTGATTTCTTTTAATAAAAATAAAGAAAAATCAATATAGAATTACTTATATAAGTATTCTAAATTTATGGAGTTATACTCATGAACAAGAAAAAGAGGGCGAAAAACTACTCACCTTTTTTTTTTAATAAGTTAGGAGTAATGGTTGGAAGAGAGGATAAATTTCAAAAAACTAAAAGATACGGGGTTCGAACCTTGGTCAACACCTGACAAAGGGTTAACGATACCACTGAAATTCTGTGCCTCGTGGTAAAAACCACTCACCTTTCTTTTTTTTTTTCTTCCCTATTGTTGCTAGTTGATTCGTTCCCTTTCCTCTTGGTGGTGGTGGTGTGTAAGTACTTAACTGATATTTTTCTATCTCCAATGTTAGTACACTCCATATAGATATATCTCATAGACCGGCTAACCCCTAATCCGCACTTGATTGGTTGAATACGTATATATGTGTAGCCGTGCATGTGCTTTGGTTTAATAACTAAAATGTGCTCATAGGCCATAGCTATCTATCTATATTATATCCCTTAAAATGGTCAAGCAGCTATTCAAAAAGTACATATTACGTTTTGACCCTTTAACACATTAGTTATATTAAATTAAGTACTAAATAAATATATGGTGTTCAATTAAGGTATAGAATTTAACTTTAAAACTAAAATATATATTATTCTTAATATAATTTTACAACGAAATTCGGGATGACTCGAAACTTAAATATTATAGGAAAATACTACACAAAATATACTATATTACAAGTAGTCGAAATTTTGGGGTCCTACATATAATACTTCAATGAAATCCCAAAAAAAAAAAAAAAAAGCTAGTCCAATTCAAAATCTCAATGTCCTATTATCCTGGCGTAGGTAGTTCAATGTTAGGCTCATCAATCTCTCAAAATTTTAGAGAAATGTGGGGTGAGCTAAAGTGAGCCAATGTGTAGGGGATGGGAATGCATAATAGTTACGAAAATGAGAAATATTTATATATATATATATATATATATATATATATATATTAGTTCAAATGAGACCAATATCCCTGGTGAGGCAGACCGAGACCTAATGTCAGTACATCCATTATATTTTTTGAATGGTGTAGAATAATCCACTTTTTAAGGTATATTTAATGTTTAAAATAGTCAAAAGGATATATAGGTAATTACACATATGGGACGCCTTGTGTGTTAATTATGGATAGATTTTACTACCTTAATTTTTAGCGAAAAAGATTGGGGTTGCTTATTGATTGATTTTTTTTTGGGAATGATTATCATGCTTTAATACGAGATAATCATCATAAATTTTGTAAATATGTTGTTATTAGATTAAATATGCACTAATAAATAAAATAATTATATATGCAACATAATATAGGTACCAATACATCATTATAATATTAAATATGCAATAATAATTATAATATTCACTAAATATGCAACATACTATACTAAACAATGCATCTTCATACTATTAAATAAGCAATAATAATGGATCTTGATGTGTATATCCAATGATGGAGCATAAAATAAAATTTAAAAGTTATTTGGAATTCTCACTGCATCAAAAACGTCGCTTATGTCTCTCCTTTTATAATTCACTCAAATACAAAAACAAGTTTAGTTCTCACTTAACATAAAATACACTTTTATAATTTATCATAAAAATTAGAGAATTTTTCACTCAAGAACATAGTTGGAAAAATCAAGAAAACCAGGTTCCATCCTAACAATAAGCTTGCAAAATGTTTTTCACTCAATAGAATTTTTGTAAATTTTGACATGTCATTTGAATTTCTAAATTTTTATATGCATCATAATATACGTAACAATACATCATTATTTCGGTAAATATACAATAATTTTGTGACAACGACATAGTTTGCATTTATGGGTTCATATATTTTTGCATTCACGCAACATTACCTTCAAGCAAAAAATGCAACATATTTTAAGTATATGTTCATCATTATTCAATTAAATATGCATCAATTCAACGTGCATTTGCACCATGCATTTTCGGTTACATCATGGCATTTTTTCCATAAAAAATAATAATATTGCAGGCCAACATTTATGAATATAAATGCAAATTTTTCGAATAGAACCAAATGCATCATAGCATAGTTATATATACATCAATATAATACTAAATATGCAACATTACGAGAAATCATATATACATCAAAATTTTTCTATGATGACAGATCGTATTGAACTGTTTCTTCCTCCCGAACCGTGTTTTCTTGGGGATGAAGATGATATGACTTTTTTTTTTGGTACAAATTAGAGTGTTTTGGAGGTTATTATAATTGATTGCATCCCCTAAATTATAGGAAATAGATATGGTAAGTTACAATCTTTCATATCTTCTTGTTGGCGATTTTTGTTGATTTCCTTATATGCCCTTAGCGAAAATAATGACAAATAATGCTTTTGTTTTTAATGTTTTCAATCTCATCCATCCAATGATTAATTATAACGTTGATTAGGTCTCACGGTCTCACCCCAATATATGGTCTCACAAGAACCCACCCATATATATATATAAATAAATATCGTGCAAGATACTTGTGCAAAATAGTTTTCATGCATATAAAATAGATACAAAATAATCGTACACTAATTAATCACGAACTTATATAATGACTATAAGTAAAAAAAATTATGATTATCACAAATATGCGGATATAACACTAGTTCAAATTCGGAAAATAGTTTTGGTAATTCGTAGGGGTGGCCACGGTTGAGAACCGCCAGATTAAGTTCGAAATCACCGACTCCGATTCTGTTCCAAACCACGGCTCGGTTCAAACCGCTCTCCGGTTCCTCATTTTGAGGAACCAAAACCAAACCGTTGCCTCACGGTTACGGTTCAAAATGAACCGACGGTTTTGGTTAGTTTGGAACCCTGGTTCCTCCACGGCTTCGTTCCTGTTTTAACCGAAACAGTTTGTTTATCTTTTGATACTTTGTAATTTTTTAAATGGTTGATCAATTTTAATTATAAAAAAGGGAAAAGAAAGAAAAAGACTTTGACTTAATATCCAATTAAATTTTGTACTTAATATTAATAATAATATTATACTCGCATATATATACTATTGGAGTATAGAGGAATCAAAGTTCGCGTAATTCACTTACAACATTTAGTTTAAAACGTGTCTCATATAATTACGAATATAAAACATCATAATAAATATTAAACATATCTTCTAGCAAATTTTTACCTTAAAAAAAAAAATCGCTCGGTTTTAACCTCAAAATGATGGTTTCAACCACCTGCCCACTACGGTTCCATCGACGATTCTAACAAACGGTTAAAACCGGTTCCACGGTTTCTAGGACCAAAGAACCAAAACCGACACCGAATTATATGGTTCCGGTTTTGATTTTGGAACCGCTGACCGGTTAATGATTTCTAACCGTTGACCACGGTTTCGATTCCGTTTGGAACCCGGTTTGATTTCATTTGACCACCCTAGTAATTGAGTGATTTTAAAATGGACAAGGTTATATGCCCTATTTTAAAATCCAACAAATACTGATAAAACAATTTACTGATTCAAGCCAAATTTAAAACCGACACGGTTCTATGCCCTATTTTCGAATTACCAAATTAGTCTCCAAATTTAATAAAATTTCAAATAAAGTATAAACTATAAATAATTCAACAATTAATTTGTCAAACCATCATAATTAGCACATAATCACACATTTAATTTCATAATTACTCAAAAAGTTCATGATCTAATAACAATTTTAAGAAACCCATTTGAAAAAGATAGAATAAATTTTTGCCAATCTTGACTAGGATCAATAGGATTTCTTCATTTCTCAACTTAAAAGCTCAATCCCAAACTTTAAACAATCACCTACACAAATTGTTACCAATTAACCCAAAGTTTCAACAATTTCAAGTCCTTATATGTCCGATCATTCCGTAAATATTTAAGATCAAGTTAAACTTTTATACTCGTGTGGTGAGAAATTCAATGGTGTACTTGCATGAATGATCAACCAAAGTTTTGGTCTTCAAATTCGTTTCTTCACCTCTAAATGAAGTTAATTACCTCCTATATGATGTATTGGTGTTTGGAGGTGGATACTCTCAAGTTGGATTGGAAATTTTGGAAAATAAAAATGGACTCTTTTTCACTAGTTCTCGGTCGATGCTCACAGTGTGGAAATGAGAAAGTTTTCCATGTGCTAATATTGTGTGACAAGATTAATTGTGTGTGTGATTTGTGAAGGAAGAGAATGGGTTTTATGAATGAGGAGGAATTGTAATTCTTCTTGGTTCCAGTCACGACAACAACGGTGGGAGGATAAGAACTTGGCTGCTAAAATTTTTGGGTGCTCAAATGGCATTGGTGAAGTCTCACCCATCCTTTTATAATTGAAGTAGTGGACTTGTAGCTTAAGTTTAAATGGATTTAATAAATTTAGGGTTTCCAATTGGTCTCCTTTAATGGCCCGATTACTACAAGAAAATATTTTGTAGGCTAATATTTTCTCAAGTAACTGTTCTAGAGTTTAAGTTCAAATTGGATAAGGAGAAAGTGTTGGATTTGGTCAGAAGTTAGCTTTATGAAAAATAACTTGAAGTTGGTTAATAAATTATATTCCAAATTATCAGGACAATAATTATAAAAGTGGGCTTGAATAATAGAAGTCTTACTTGTTTTAGGATTAATAACAAGATGGCTTAACATTTGGCTTGAAATTAAGTTGACGCTTGGACCAACATTTGGAAAAGCTTAAGTTCAACCTTTAATAAACACCACATACTCTTTCAATTCAAAATTTCTAAAATAACCACGTTATCAACCAATATTATTCAAATAATTAATTACAACTTCTAAATTCCAAAGAAAAATCAATAACTCGAGTAGTAAACTAATTTATATCCAACTTAAATCTTCCAAGCTATCTTAAATCAAGGTATTAATTTACGTCATTAAAAAGGTTAAAAGTAGATATACTAGCACACAAATTGAATAAATAAAAATATTTATTACACTCTATTTAATAGTCATCCGAATATGGGGTGTCACATACAAGGGCGGAACCAGGATTCGATTGTGAGGGGGGCCAAGAATTGGAAGATCAAATATTTATTTTATATAATAATAAAGAGTGCGATGGATTTTTGGTCATTTGTCCATAACAAAAAAAAGCCGTATTTTTTAAAAACATGTTTTTAGTTATTTTTCAGTTCAATTGTCCATTCTTCCCTTTTTTCATTTCTCTCGATACTGAGAATTATTTCGAGAAGCATTTATCGGTACTGCATCAATTTTTTTTGCTTTCAAATTAGCTAAATAATTCACCAAAGAATACAAGAAGGGTATGACTATAATTTTTTGGTCAAAATGGCTAAAAACATGTTTTTGAAAAATATGGTTACTTTTCATCTTTTGAAGACATGAATGGCTAAAAAGGTCTATTTACACATAAAATTTAGAGAATATTATATTATTTCATCAAATACAATGTCAATAGTACTCATCATTAAGCATCTCAGGATACATAATTACAACAATAAAATGTTAAAATTTGAATGTTTCTCTTGAATATCATGAAAATCATTTATAAGGGAAACAGGTAAGTTTTCTATAATAGTTAAAAATCATTTAAAAACTAAAAATCTTGACGGCACTTATAACTTTTATTAGGCAAATGGGGGCCCAAAAGACTTAAGGTCCAAAATTGACATAATTATTTTTTTATTTACAAAACAAAATGCCCAAATTACATTAAAAAAAAGTAAATGTGTAAATGTTGGGGGGTCCATGCCCCCCCTCCAAGTGCACTTGCGTCCGCCCCTGGTCACATACTCTCCTCCATTAAATAATTTGGTCCTCAAATTCCTTCTTAAGCTATTCTTGCGTATTTCTTAAATCCCAAAATTTTTATAATGATTTTTTTGTAAGTTCGTCCACCGAACTAGTTGCCAATTAATATCCCAAGTTTTTATATGTACCAAAAGATCACAATATAAACATTTAAACATCAATAGCTTAATACTTTCGAGTAAATCATAATCATTCTTCTTGACCAAAAATTTATATTACCTCTAATTAAATATACACAAAAGGTATTAATCATTGCTTATGTAATCAAATATCTTGCATAAGGGTCAAATTATATTGTAAATCATTCGTCCCTTATATATCAAACCGATGACTTACAAAAGCCGGTATAGACTATATTAGGAGATCATTCGATTGCATGGAGTGCCAACTAATATTGTATCGGATAGGGATCCTTGATTCATCTCTCAATTCTAGAAGAGCCTACATGAGGAATTAGTCACCTCATTAAGCTTTAGCACCGGAGCGCATCTGCAAACTCATGGCGAGTAAAAATGGACCATCCAAACCCTCGAAGATATGTTGAGAGCCTGCGCACTAAATTTTTAAGCGATTGGGACTCTCACCTATCCTTAGCGAAAATTTCCGACAACAACGCTTATCGACAACAATCGGTATGGCACTATACGAGCCATCATCACGAAAGGAATTGTTGATCGCCGATTCACGAAAACGACGATCGTTGGACCCCGAGAGAGAATGGAAATCACAACTGACGATCCTGAGAGTCGATTTAGTCCAAGAAGCCATTTATAAGGTCCAATTGATTAAAGAGAGAATTTGAATTGCTCCCGTCAAAAGAGCTACGCGGACAAGAGAAGGAATCACCTAGAGTTTGAGGTTGGAGACGAGGTATTTTTGCGACTCTCGCCTTAAAAAGGATTATCACCTCAAAGAAAGATGGAAAATTGAGCTGAGATATGTAGGGCCTTTCGAGATCCTTGAGAGAATCAACACACTAGCTTACCGCCTTAAACACCCACCTAATGTTCTTTGAATGCATGATGTTTTCCATGTCTCAAGACTAAAGAAATCTGGCTTTGACCCAGAGCACGTAATTTCTAATGATATTCCGTTGGTAATGGAAAACTTACGGATTGTAGACCACCAAGTTCGAGAGTTACGAAGAAAATGGATTCCTCTAGTCAAGGGTGGTGTGGCAAAACCATGATCGATTTGAAGACACCACTTGGGAGGCGAAAGAGGACATGCGGAATCAAAACGACTTCACGGCATCACCGGAAGGATCGAAACCACATTCGTGGTCGACAATTTTTCCGGATAGGTCGAACTATTGGAAGAAAATGGAAACTACCTCGGGTTGTTCCATGATTGACTTTATGACATAACAATTATGGTATTTATACTTGTAAGGAATTTTGAGTGGATTTTATAAATTTTAAAAATTTATTTTGGAGTAATTTCATGAAAATGGAAATTCTTAGGTCAATTCGTAAATTTTGAAACATAGTTTTATTATTCTAAAATTTTAGAACAAATTGAGGGGCTATCTTGATTACTTCCTAATATTCGGGTGGTAATTATAAATTTTAATGAGTTTAAGGGTTAAATTATAATTTCTAAAACTATGAGACCATTTTGATACTTTTGAAAACTAGGCCGGTACTTCTTTAGTCTTGAGACTTGGAAAATGCCATGCATTCCAAAGCAAGATTAGGTGGCGCTTTAAGGCGGTAAGCTAGTGTGATTCTCTCAAGGATTTTGGAAAGCCCTACATCTCTCGGGTTCAATTTTTCGTCTTTGTTTGAGGTGATAATCCCTTTTCGAGGTGAGAGTCGCAAAAACACCTCATCTCCAACCTCAAACTTTAGGTACTTCCTTCTTTTGATGGCTCGAGCGTTTGAATTCTCTCTTTAATCAACTGGACCTTATCAATGGCTTCTTGACTAATTCGACTCTCGGGATCGTGAGTTGTAATTTTTCATTCTCTCTCGCGGTCCAACGATGGTTAATTTCCAAGTGAATCAAGCATTCGGCACTTCCTTCCATATAGTGCCTCGTGCGTTGCCATACCGATCTTGATGGTCAGCCAAGTTGTTGTGGCGGGTCTAACTAACGCAGTGAGAGTCCCAACTACCTTGAAAATCAAGTGTGCGGGCTCTCACCATATCTTCGAGGGTTTGGATGGTCCTTTCCGATTGGCCATCGGTTTGGGATGTCTTTGCAAAGATAAAAAGCTTATTGAGGTGCCTAATTTCTCATGTAGGCTCTTCTAGAATCGAGAGATGAATCTAGGATCCTTATCCAATACAATATTAGTTAGCGCTCCATGCAATCAAGTGATCTCCTAATATAGGTCTCGTGCCAGCCTCTCGTAGGCTATTGGTCTTCCCGATCGATAGAAAATGAGATGATTTTGTGAGTCCTGTCCCACAACCACCTAGATAAAGCATCATACCCGCTCCGGGTTTTGGGTAAATCGATCAAGAAATCTATGTTTATGCACTCCCATTTCCACTCGGGTATTTGTAGTGGTTGCAACAACCCGAAGGTCTCTAATGTTCGACTTTTAAGCGCGATACGTCAAGCATTTGGCTACAAACTCAACCACTTGATTCGCCCACACGAAATGTCGTTTTAAATCATCTTGTTTCCTCCTGGATGGATGGTATATTTGGAGCGGTGAGCTTCTACTAAAACTTTGATTCTCAAGTCTTCGTCATTGGATATCTGATTTGGTTCTTAAACTTTATCAACACATCTTCATCAATGCTTGTTTCGGGCTTATCGCTAGGTGATTTCTTCTCTTTGAATTCTTGAAACTTTGGGTCTCTTTTCTGCCAATTTCATCTATTTCAATAGATCCGGTCTTAATGATAAGTTGGTACATAGTAGTTGTGTGCTTGTTTTCTACGGGTTCCAAGTGATTATCTCTTCTAAAGATTCCTACTATCGGATCATTAATCTTGCTACGATCATCTTTCTACTCAAGGCGTCACCACAACATCGCCTTTCTTTGGATGATATTGGATGGAAAAGTGGTAGTCTTCGAGAAGTTCTATCCATCTCTTACGCCTCGCTTTAAGGTCGTGTTGAGAGAACAAGTATTTAAGGCTCTTATTGTCCGGTATATACCATAAATGTTGCTCCATTAAAATAGTGCCTCCACTTCTTGAATGTCAATACTATTGCTTCCAATTCCAAGTCACGCGTGGGGTAATTGGCTTCGATGGCTTAAGCTTCCGAGATGCATAAGCAATCACTTTTTCCTTCCTACATGAGCACAACCCCCCAATACTTTCTTCAAGCATCACTATTCACTCCTTGAAACTCGTCTCGCATTTATCTCTCCACTCAAACTTGACCTGTTTTTGAGTCAACCTTGTGAGTGGTCCCAATCCTTGAGAAATCCCTAATGAATGTGGTAGTACCTGCGAGACCCGTGAAAGCTTCAAATCTTCCACTCCACGATTCTTTGCACCTTTGATGGGTCTATGCGATGCTTATTAGAACCTATGTGGCCTAAGAAGGTAATCTCGCTCAACTAAAATTCACACTTATCAATTCTTCTAAAACTCATTTCACCATGAGTGAGTTAAGGTGAGTATTTGTGAGTGCTATTTTCTTCATTTTCTTTCACTTAACTTACTTTTCAACGTCATCAAATCCATAGAGAAGTTAGCAAAATAAATCAAGAACTTATCCTTGGAAGTGAAGGTCTACACATGGACTTTAAGGAAGGGAAATAAGGAAGCTAGCTTTTCCATCAAAGTTTTAATTTCAAGTAGCTTTTCCGACAAGGAGATCCGCTCTCCCCATATTTTAATTCTTATTTTGTGCGAAACATTTTCATCTTTGTCATGAAAGTGGAGAGTTTTTCTTAAATAAGTTTTAGTAGTGGTAGAAGGGAAGGGATAAATTTCAAAGAAATTGAAAGATACATGGGTTCGATCCCTTGTTAACCTTACTGGATGGATGAACAATACCACTTGAGCTACATGGCTCAAGTATTTGTGAAAAGTGAAGATGGGAGGCAATCTTCACGGAATACCGATATATAGACATGCACCGAAGGTGTCACACCACTTCTTTGACGATGATAACATTTTTTTCTGGACGAAAACAAAGAGGAAATCACCGACACCTTCAACATCATCGATTCATATGAGAGGGTGTCTGGACAAAAGATAAATATGGAGAAATCGAAAATCTCTTTGATCGGGGTGTTTGCGAAGAAGATCAAAGGAGATTGGCAACGAAAATGGGAGTCCAGGTGGTAGCAAAACATGCGGTCTACCTCGGGATTCCTACGGTTGTTGGTCATCCGATGAAAGAACTGTTCCAAGTATTAGTAGACCAGTGCGGAAAAAGTTAAAAAAGCTGGAAAGGTTATTTCTTGTCTAACGCCGAAAAAGCAATTTTGATACTTTGTAATACCCGAAATTTATATTTTGGGCTTTTATTAAAATTATGAGTTTTAGATTTTTTTTAATTAGTTTATTTTTATTTAGGGGTTAATTATAATTATTATTTTTATTCAAGCCCAATCTTTCAAATCTAATGTCCAATTGTCCAAGCCCAAGTTTAAAGAAGCCCATTTAATATGATCCCTTATCAATTTAGCGTCCAATTTCAAATTCCAATTCCAATGAATTCTAGAATGCCAAGATACTAGATTTTAAACTTCCAAATATATCAAATCTTCTGATATTCTACCCGATTTATGAGAATCTTGTGAGATTAAAACACTTAACCCTAATTAAGCCTATATATATATATATATATATTAATCAACAGTCCAAAAAAAAAAAAAAAACGCATCGTCTCTTTCAGCTTTCAAAAAAACAAGGTAAAATATTTCAATCCTCAGTTCCATCTTCACGTCTCTACACGGCCACACCCAAAAATCAGCAATCACTTCCCAATCCCAAAGACAACCCAACCGAGCGGCAGCCGTAAACCTTACCCCGTTTCCGTCACCGGAAAACCGAACTCCGAAACCCATTGAGCACCCGAACCCAATTACTGTAAACCCATACACCGCTGCCCAAAATCAGAACACACGAACTTGCCCCGAATCAGCCCGATATTAACCAAGTTCCGTCCGAACCCGCTTGCGGTGCCGCCGTGCTGGGCTGCCCGGACTGTCGCTGCCGTTGACGGGAATTACATAAGGAAAAAAAGAGAGAGTTTGGGGGTTGGGCGAGAAACAGGAATCAGAAGAAGGGATTAAAAATTTTTGGGGAGGCGCTGCTGAAATCAAATAAGAAGTAGAAAAAGAAAAAAAAAAAGAAAGAGGGAGATGGTGATGGACGGTTTGTGCAGGAGTAAAAGTAAGAAAGAAAAGATAAGAAAGAAGGAAGAAAAAGGGGGCTGGGGAAAGTTGTTGTGAGTTGGTTGGGTTTGACTGAAAAGAAGAAAGAAAAATAGGAAAAGTAGGAAAGAAAAGAGAGAAGAAAAAAAAAAAGGCAAAAGAAAAAGAAAAGAAAAAAATAAAGAAGAGAGAGAGAGGGAGGGTTGAGGGAAGTAGTACGTATGATATGGAAGAAAAGGAGATGAGGATTTTGGGGACGTGGTCCCCACAAACCAATGAAAGAATTGCCCTCAACCCCTAAACCATTCAAATCGCCTTCTAATTCCCAATTTATTTTGGTTTGATTCAACCAATAATTCTATTTTTTATATTCTATTATGCCCCTAAATTAGGATTTTTAGATTATTATTTTTAGATTAAGTTTAGAATACTCGAGGATTTTAACTAGTATTATTTTCTACTTGATTAGGCAATTTATCGGCGAGGATTAGGCGTGTTTGCATCCGACACTTCTGGCTCTACTAAATTTTCAAAGCTACGTTCAAGGTGGGGTTTGTTTTCTAAACTTTATTGTCCTCGTTAAATGCTTAGATTATTTTGCATGAATATGTAGTACGATTCTTGTAGGCACTATTGAGCCTATCGGGGGACTCAAGAGGTCCTGAGTCGATGTATCCTCGTGGAACCCCTACAAAGGCAACTATTGTCTATGTCTACGGTTTTCAAATGATCTATGCTATGTCCTATTGGATTGTATTTGCATGTCATGTGAGATATCTGTGTATTTAGCTTGGACAATTTATACTCCATTGAGCCTGTGTCGCTCACCCCACATATATAATCGATTTTTTCGAGTTAAGGAGTTGGCGATGGTTATTGGCGGTGGATAATGGGTGGCTATGAAACTACTGGAGTAATGTCTTTTATTTTTAAATGTCGTTTCCAATTGAGTAAGAAATTATTATACGAATTATAATTTTCCTATGCAACTCTTTGCTAGAGTGATGTCTTTTTTCTAAATGTTAATTTTCAATTGAATAAGAAATTATTAAACAAATTATTATTTTCTAAGTATTTACCTATGATCTTTAGACTCAGTATGATAATTGATTAGTATTGAAAAAAATTCTCAACTTCAAAGATTTTTCGATTAGGGACAATAAATGATGAATTATGATTTTCTAAGTTTATTTATGCAAATAGACTAAAAGGGATTTTTTTATATATATAGATTAGTAAATGTCCGATTTTCTTAGAAATAAATGAATATATGAATTTTCTACACTTCATAATTTGCTTCCCACTGTTGTTTTGATTTTGAATAAGATATATTTACAAGCTATTTTCTCTTATAAATAAAAATATGTACGCGGTTTTCTTTCACGCCAAATGGTCTTTTAGAATTATATGATATCAAATTTATTCAAATTATTTTATGCGATTACTTCCACTGTAATTATTGTTCTTTTGAAAATTTAATGGCTCACCATAACGAGTTGTCTTTCTCATGTTTCTTATGGAAAAAAAAATATACGGTAAAATGAATATTTGCACACTTTTCAAAATTTCGGGGCGTTACAGGTGGTATCAGAGCGGGTCTACCTTCCTGTAGACTTGCAAAAAAAAGTACATGTTGTTTTCATGTGTGTACTCTGATAAATGAATAAGCAGAAGTTTTTGTAATATAAATGAAAAGAGTCTACGTATCCACCACCGCTATGCCACGCCAACTCCAAAGCCAAGGTACGAAGTTGAATTTTCAAAAGTTTTATTGATATTTCTCATCAAGCTATCGCCATTGCTATCAAGTATCGCTATTGCCATTTCTCTCAAGCTCGACAAATTACATGATTTCTATTAAAGAAAAAAAAAATATGATTCAAATGTATTTCATGGATGCATAGCACATACGGTATAATATGACTATTGGACTATTGAGAGATTTTGATGAATTCTATAGAGAGGGATAGAGAACAATACAAACTTTAGAAGACCTTTATGATAAAATACTTGAGGTTCATTATAAATTTATTCAAACAATAGAAGATTTAGAATGTTTGGATTGACTATGAAGCGAGAATACTAGCAACATATATTTTGGATAGACTTTAATGGTTTCCAAGTTGAATATTCATGGTTTACGTCATGTTCATTTTTTTTAAGAGTTAACGATGATGATACTTTGGGATGGTTATGATGTGAGTATAGCAAATGGGAGAGACACAAATTCTTATTCGGATGTCTAAAGTCATAAAACTCAATGTTAATGGAAATGATTCAAATGGGTTTATATGTTGTAAGAATGAGAGATTTTGATGTGATTTTAGGCATGTCTTGTTAGTAATAGTGAGAAAGTGTAGAGTGTCCCATAAGGAGATAGTGTTCGACTCATTAATAATATGAGAATATTTTTTTACGGAGCAAAGGTTAATCTTTGACCACTAGTGTTAGGAAAGAAAGCAACCGAAAGTTTAAGAATGGATATTGTCGGAGTATTTGGTTGGTACAAGAGTTCCCAATCTTTGATTTGATAATGGTCAATATGCTATTATTCGAGGCTATGAAATATGTTTTTAGAAACTTTTATTTGGGATTCCATATGATAGACTTGTAGATTTCACCATTGACTTTTTACTTGGGATGACACGGTATCAAGTTCACCCATAGAATAGCGATGAAGGAATTATAAGAGTTAAATGTGCAATTACAAGAATTGTTGGTTAAAGGACTTATCGACTTAGAGTATCATTATGAGAGAGCCAATCATGTTAGTTAAGATAAGATGAATCTATGGAGTATATTGATTATATGGAGAATTTATCGGATTACAATTCACTTGATTATTTAAAGAAGCTAACGTCTTATTTAGGATGAATTTGAGGTCTCGAGATCGATTCTCAATTTCAATAAAGTTTAAATTATGGTTAAACTGTGTAATATTGGTTGGTCAGAACATTATCGTATGAGGAATATAAGTTGACCTGGTTAAAGTTGAAGTAATTAATGAATGGAGTATAGTTAAGATTGTGAATGAAGTTCAATGTTTCTAGACCCATTTGGGTATTACATAAGGTTTATAGAAAGTACTTTTTTTTTTCAACACCGAGAGACTAGAGTGGCGGGAAAATGTGAAGTTTCGGTGGAGCGAGAAGTGTACGGAGAATTTTTAAGAAGTTAAATAAGGATTGACCAAATTTACAAGAGAATAAGAATACTTGACGAGAGAGTTTGCTAAGTTGATAATCGAGGTTGTCACACCTTTTTGTGGTTGAATCAATTACTGCAACAATGGTTGATCGACTTGTACTTAGAGATAAGATTTATAAGGCACAATGGACGTATGAGTTTTAGATAAGATGAGAAACCATGATCTAATCGCAGACCTCAACGGATTTGTTATAGTTGGTAAAGATGTATTAGTCTACAAAGAGATTTTGGTTGTACTTAAAGAAAAAAATCGTGATCTTTGGGTTAAGCACATTAGGATATCATACACGCTCACCTATGAGTTATAAATATTTGTCTAGAGATGCGAAATATATTTTTATGGAGGAATATGATAGGAAGTATCGAAACTATGTGGATAGATGCATGACACGTCAACGAGTTAAGGTCAAGCTTCAACGATAGTCCAGATTTTATTAAGACATTTAATATCATCGAATGAAAGATGAAAAGTATACAAATATTGACGTTGTTGTAAGTTAGTCGCGATTAGCTAAGGAAAATCAGGATATGGATTATTTGTGACCGACTGACCAAGTCTGCACACTTTCTGCAAATGATATATGGTTTAGATCAATTTGCTCAATTGTACGTAAGAGAAATAGTGAAGATATCAGATAGAGATACTAGTTAACTTTGAATATTTGGAGAACTTGCAACAATGTAGGGGAACATGGCTAAATTTTAGCGGACTATACCATCTATTTCAGTAGACTGATGGACAAACTAAAAGGACAATAGAACTTTAAGGGACACGTATTTTGGATTTTTGGAATAATTTGGAGGCATATTTACCTTTAGTGGAGTTCCTTATAACAATAGTTGAGATGGCAAGGACAATGCAACTTGAGAATAAAAGAATGAATTATAGCATGATATTTAGACGATATTTGATTTTAGTAATTAAGTTAATTGAATTTCGAGGACGATATTTTATCATCACATCCAGAGGTTCAATATTTGTTAGGTAAGTTTAATTTCGAGGACGAAATTAATTTTAAGGGGGATAGTTTGTAATACCCGAAATTTATATTTTGGGTTTTTATTAAGAATTATGAGTTTTAGATTTTTTTTAGTTAGTTTTTTTTATTTAGGGGTTAATTATAATTATTATTTTTTATTCAAGCCCAATCTTTCAAATCTAATGTCCAATTGTCCAAGCCCTGTTTAAAAAGCCATTTAATATGATCCCTTATCAATTTAAATTTCGGTCCAATTCCAATAGAATTCTAGAATACCAAGATACTAGATTTTAAACTTCCAAATATATCAAATCTTCTGATATTCTACCCGATTTATGAGAATCCTGTGAGATTAAAACACTTAACCCTAATTAAGCCTATATATATATATTAATCAACAGTCCAAAAAAAAAAAAAAAATGCATCGTCTCTTTCAGCTTTCAAAAAAAAACAAGGTAAAATATTTCAATCCACAGTTCCATCTTCACGTCTCTACACGGCCACACCCAAAAATCAGCAATCACTTCCCAATCCCAAAGACAACCCAACCGAGCGGCAGCCGTAAAACCTTACCCCGTTTCCGTCACCGAAAACCGAACTCGAAACCCATTGAGCACCCGAACCCAATTACTTTAAACCCATACGCCGCTGCCCAAAATCGGAACACACGAACTTGCCCCGAATCAGCCCGATATTAACCAAGTTCCGCCCGAACCCGCTTGCGGTGCCGCCGTGCTGGGCTGCCCGGACTGTCGCTGCCGTTGACGGGAATTACATAAGGAAAAAAAAGAGAGTTTGGGGGTTGGGCGAGAAACAGGAATCAGAAGAAGGGATTAAAAATTTTTGGGGGAGGCGCTGCTGAAATCAAATAAGAAGTAGAAAGAAGAAAAAAAAAAATAAGAAAGAGGGAGATGGTGATGGACGGTTTGTGCAGGAGTAAAAGTAAGAAAGAAAAGATAAGAAAGAAGGAAGAAAAAGGGGGCTGGGGAAAGTTGTTGTGAGTTGGTTGGGTTTGACTGAAAAGAAGAAAGAAAAATAGGAAAAGTAGGAAAGAAAAGAAGAAGAAAAAAAAAAAAGGCAAAAGAAAAAGAAAAGAAAAAAATAAAGAAGAGAGAGAGAGGGAGGGTTGAGGGAAGTAGTACGTATGATATGGAAGAAAAGGAGATGAGGATTTTGGGGACGTGGTCCCCACAAACCAATGAAAGAATTGCCCTCAACCCCTAAACCATTCAAATTGGCGCCACTTCTAATTCCCAATTTCTATTTTGGTTTTTCAATTCAACCAATAATTCTATTTTTTTATATTCTATTATGCCCCTAAATTAGGATTTTTAGATTATTATTTTTAGATTAAGTTTAGAATACTCGAGGATTTTAACTAGTATTATTTTCTACTTGATTAGGCAATTTATCGAAATGAGGATTAGGCGTGCTTGCATCCGACACTTCTGGCTCTACTAAATTTTCAAAGCTACGTTCAAGGTGGGGTTTGTTTTCTAAACTTTATTGTCCTCGTTAAATGCTTAGATTATTTTGCATGAATATGTAAGTACAGTTGCTTAGGCACTATTGAGCCGAGGGACTCAAGAGGTCCGGTCGATGTATCCCTCGGTGGAACCCCAGCGGTGCAACTATTGTCTATGTCTACGGTTTTTCAAATGATCTATGCTATGTCCTATTGGATTGTATTTGCATGTTTATGTGAGATATCTGTGTATTTAGCTTGGACAATTTATACTCCATCGAATTTGTGTCGCTCACCCCACATATATAATCGATTTTTCGAGTTAAGGAGTTGGCGATGGTTATTGGCGGTGGATAATGGGTGGCCTATGAAACTACCGGAGTAATGTCTTTTATTTTTAAATGTCGTTTCCAATTGAGTAAGAAATTATTATACGAATTATAATTTTCCTATGCAATCTGCTAGAGTGATGTCTTTTTCTAAATGTTAATTTTCAATTGAATAAGAAATTATTAAACAAATTATTATTTTCTAAGTATTTACCTATGATGCTTTAGACTACGTATGATAATTGATTAGTATTGAAAAAAATTCTCAACTTCAAAGATTTTCCGATTAGGGAGAATAAATGATGAATTATGATTTTCTAAGTTTATTTATGCAAATAGACTAAAAGGGATTTTTATATATATAGATTAGTAAATGTCCGATTTTCTTATAAATAAATGAATATATGAATTTTCTACACTTCATAATTTGCTTCAGCCATGTTCTCATTGATTTTGAATAAGATATATTTACAAGCCTATTTTCTCTTATAAATAAAAATATGTACGCGGTTTTCTTTCACTGCCAAATGGTCTTTTAGAATTATATGATATCAAATTTATTCAAATTATTTTATGCGATTACTTCCATTTGAACGAGTTGTCTTTCTCATGTTTCTTATGGAAAAAAATATACGGTAAAATGAATATTTGCACACTTTTTATAGTTCAAAATTTTGGGGCGTTACAGATACAAGCCATCGCACAAGTCGTATTGTCTTACCTTATGAGTTGTTTCCTCATCCCCAAGAAGTATACTCTTAACTTAATTCGGTGGTGATTAATTTACTGGTGGGGCCAAAAAAAAGACGAGAGGAAAATATATTAGATTTCATGGAGCAAAATGTGAAAATCGAACAAGAGGAAGTTTGGGTTTTGAGAACTTCAATGTTTTAACAAAGAAATCTTATCAAAACAAGGGTGGAGACTTTTACACGATAACAACTCCCCATTATTGTTGATTTTGAAGGCAAGGTACTATCCCAACAACTCTTTCCTCGACGCATCAATTGGCTATAATCCGTCGTACACGTGGAGAAGCATTATCGCGGGTAGGAAGGTACTTGTTAAGGGGCTGTGTTGGACTATTGGCAATGGAGATTCTGTCAACGTATAGAAGGACCTGTGGATTCATGAATTCCCACAGCTTTGGTCCCGCCCCCAATCAAGGCCGGTCAATATCTTAAAGTGAGGACCTTTTCAACAATGATATGACTAGTTGGAACTCGTTTAATTGAAGAGATGTTCATCCTTATGAGGCAAAGATTATCCTGAAATTCCCTTAGGCTCCATTTGGATGGAAGGATTTGAGCTATGGATTTCAAATCCATAATAACAAATCTATTGAGATTGTTTGGATGGACTCATTTTTTATAATGGATTTCAAATCCTTGGAAGCTATTTTTGGAGTCATTTTGGAGGATTTCAAATCCTTCTTATTTGGAGTCATTTGAAATTCTTCCCTAAATCCTCTCCCCAAATCCAAATCCTCTCATCCAAATGCAACCTTAAGTTCTATAGTGCGCCCGGATCAACTTACTTGGCATCACACGAAAGACGGCATTTATCAAGTGAAATCAGGTTACACAATGGCTTTAGCAATCATAGAGTACGCCTCAAACACTTCGTCCTCATCCGATGCTAATAAAAATCTTTGGAGATGGATTTGGAATTTAAAAATTCCTCAAAAATTCAGGTTTTTATGTGGAGATGTGCAAGGGTTATTCCTACAAGAACAGAGCTAGTGAAAAAAAGGATGGATTTGGACATGTGTTACGGTAGTTGTGGAGATGAAATTGAAATGATGGAACACGACAAGAGATTGTTCGTGGGCTAAATTCTTTTGGGGCTAGTCCTCTGCGCGACCGATATCAAAGGCATGAGAAAACTCAAGGGACGATTTTCGATTTGGTTGATGCGTATCATGGAAATCAAGAACAAGAATCTCATAGCCTCATCGCCATGTTACTATGGATGGTATGGCATTGGGAAATGTTAAAAACTTCCAAAACAAAGAGGTGGACCATTAGTGGTGCTTCAATATTGCAATTAGTAGGTCGGAAGAACGTAGGTTAAGCAATTGTAGAGAAGTAGAAACGATGCAACCGATGAGAAGTGCAGTGTGGCTGAAACCTGAGGTAGACATGATCAAAATTAATACGGACGCGTCAATTCGGCAAGGAACATGAACGGGAATTGGAGCTATTTTTTGAGATCACGAAGGAAGTTGGTGAACACCTTAATACGATTTTATACCCTGTAATTGGAAGTGAACGCTTGCCAAAGCGTTAGCGTGCAAGGAAGGACTTATCCTCGCAAAATCTCTTGAACTCAAAAAGATAGTTCTGGAAATGGACAACCTCACAGTTTATAACAAAATGAAAGGAACAGATCCAGACCTCTCATACCTGGGAACAGTCATCGGGGACATTAAGGAGCTTTTATCTTATTTTGATTATTTTAGTGTTAATAGTATTAGAAGGACTGGTAATGGTGTTGCACACCTTTTAGACCAATATGTTTTCTGTTTTAGTGATCTAGATCTTGTTATAGGAAACATACCGGATCATATTTGTATTGTGGCAAATTTGGAGGCTACCACTTAATTGAATGAAATGCTTATTTTCCTCAAAAAAAAAAAAAGTAGGGCTGCTAGGTTGGAATTGATTTTTTTTTTTTTTGAATCTTTAATGTTGTTATTAAATCTTTGTGGTTCAATCTTAAGAAATATTGGAGATATTTTAGGTGGTGTTAGAAACTTTGCTTGAGGAGGTTTGGAGCTTGTTAATTTGGAATAAATTGAAGTTTATCTTTAGAGGTGGATAAAACTAAATTTGAACTTCTTTTTAATAATGATTTTATTTGCATTATTTTCTTGAAAAGCATGTCTAAAATTATTGAATAGAATGAAAATAATATTGACAGATGTCCTTAGGTGTGATTATATGATTTATGATTGATTTATATTCATTTTAGAATTTAATTGGAATTTAGGGAATAATTGTGCAAAAATTAAAAAAAAAAATATGTTACTATTATGTAATTACCAAAAGTATGGGACTTTTATTTGGTATTATGAACTGTGGGGATGAAATTATAAGTGGTTTAATGTGTTGAGGTTGAAATTGAAAGAAAAATTAAACTTGGGAACCCATTTGCAATTATCGGAAATTTGGGAGACTAATATGTAAAATTTTCGAAATTGTGAGGTGTGTCCTGTGAAGTCCAGAATCTGGAGGCACTTTGTTCAAATGAGAAAAGTATTTTGGGGTTTATTTGAAAAGAAAATTTGGTCTTGAGGTAAAAAGGCGATTTCCTTAAAATGGGGCAAACATGCAAATTCTGAAACAGTGATAATCAAAACTGAAAACTGTTTTACGGGGACTGTTTTTATGTATAGAACTGATTGTTTTAAAAAAAAAAAATAAGATTTCGACCAATTTGAAAGGTATTTAAAGTTTAGGGTTAGTGACGAGATATTTTGTTAAGGACTAAAAATGCAATTGTCATAAGAACTGATATATTAAACTGAAATTCTGTAGCGCTAAAGGTTTTTAAGTGGTTTTTAAGATTTGAAGCCATCAATAATAAGTTTTGATATTTTGAGTCAAGTTGTAAATTTTAGAACCTAAAGGTTTTTTTCCAATTGTTATTCAAATCCTAAAAACTAAAATTCAAAACTTAGGAGATCACTTTATTTTGATCATTTAATAAATATTATTTTGAAAATTTTAACGTGGAGTTTTTCAGTTAATTTGTATTGATATCCGATTAACTTCTAACCCCGACAAGTCACTTTACTTGTCTGAAATTGATATGTATTTATCTTGAAATGCTCTATTTGGGCCACTGATATATTTTAAATTATTTAAGTATACTTTTATATTTGACTAGGGTAGTGTGCTACAAAAAATATTTTTCAATCATTAGTGATTTTCCTGAATTGCTTGAATTTCTTGTCTAGTTGTGTAAACCCAAGTGGTTGAGTTTAACTGAATTGAATGTGAAAACCTTATTTGGTTGAGTCGAGCCCTAAATAAGGTGTGGTTCGGTCAAATGCGATTGAGCGGATCGCTGCAGCTTTGATTTGAATGGCCATGGAACAGTGTCCTATGGGCGAAGTGGGTCGTAGGTATGGTATATTGTGGAATATGATGATCCCTGGACAGACAGGTCCTTGCAAAAGAGACGTCGAGCCAACTGCGGTAGGTATAAGGAAGTTTGTGACTTTGGTCAATTACTTAATTGAGAAGACATAAAGAAGAACGGTAAAATTGTCGCCCGATCACTCGATTATGGTTGTTAGCACTTTAGTGCTCGTGTTTGCCTCGTATTTGGACTTGATGCTTAACGCTTTCTTGGTAATTGTCATTGCTTGTCATCGCTTGAAATCACTTGTTATCAAATTATATTTTTGAAAACTACGGTTCATTGAAAATTCATTAAAATTTCAAAGGTTGATACCTTATATGTAATTGCATACATATCTTAAAAAATCATCAAAAGTATTTTAAGAAAAATGCAATCCCGAGTTTCTTACATCAAAGGCTTTAAAACTACCATTAGTACCTTTCCTATACCCATTGAGCTCGTTTAGCTCACCCCACTAATTTTCAAAAAAAAAATCGAGAGATAGGTGGAGTGGATGATGAGGGGACCGATAAAAGGGTTTCCAATCAAGAATAAAGTTTGCTAAGCGGCTTCAAGGATCGAATGAAGATATATTTTTTTTGTTTGTATATTAATGTACTCGAATTTAGTTTATGGTTATATTTAAGAATCGATAAGTGTATTGTTTTAGAACATTGTTATCATTATAGAGACTTCCGTTGTTTATTTAGTATTATAGTGTACATTATTTTGGATAGTGACCATGTCAAACATAAGCTTATGATTTCTGGAGACGTACTCTGATGAATATAAATTGGTTTATTCTAATTATATGAATTGGGGTATGACAAAAAATGTGAATTACGAAAATCTCTAGAAACCTGGAAATTGAATGTTAGTATCAAAGTATTAATTATAACGTACGGGACCAATCCCAAAAATTTGAGCGGAATCCGAGTTGTAAAATAAAAGTTACAGCTGGAATGGTAAAAATGCATATTTCAAAGGAGGTATGGGCCATTTTGTAAGTTTATGAAATTGGACCCCAATCCCAAGAAAATTATAATATTTCTTAAGTATTTTGAACTCATAAAAATTAATTTCTTGGTGAGGCTTCGCCAACCATTGTGTTTATAAAGGTTTTATGCTAAAATTGAATATTTTCTAAAACTAAAATGGTAAGATTGTAATTTTAAAACCTGCAATCAAATCCTCTAGATATTAAATTCCTACTGATTTATGAGGCCCAATGGGTCTCAACTCGCGTCAACGGAGCCCTGGTTGATTAATTACAAATTCTTAATCCTTAGCGAGAAAACGGGCGACTCGGACGTAATAACTTGCTTTTAAAATTAAAATTGATGTGATTTACATCTTTACAAAACCAAGTCAGCCCCTTACATATTTTATTTAAGGTTTTTAACATTTTAAGAAAGAACGTGTACCATTTTTGTCGTTTTATGGAAACTCGACCCGTTTAGCTAGTTAAAATACTTTATAAAATTCTTTTACTAAAATTCACAGTGTGTTGTTTTAAGGACCTTCTATTCTTATCCGAGAAAATATTTCAACTTACTCGTAATAATATTTTGATAAATCTCCAAGAGATCGATCTATTTTTAAAACCCAAAAATCCCACTTATCCGCTCTATTATTGGTCGCACGTAACTATAATTTGACAGATTAAATGACTAAAATGATTGATTGATCAAGTGAATAATTGATTAAGTTTTTATGTGAACCCTATGTGGTAGTTTTAACCCTAGTGAGGTGGGAAAAAGTTGGGTCTTTGATCGAACAATTTATTCTGCAGATCGGGATTGTTAGATAAATGTTTTTATCATGATTTTGATGATTTTGTTTTAATGTGTTTTTAAACCAAAATAATATTTCTAAATGTTGTCCAAATACTCCCGATCGTTCTAAAATATTTTTACTAATTTTTCTGAGTATTTCTTGAAGTTTATTTTCGACAAAAATTGGATAATACTTTTGTCTCGTGTTCAACGGATCGCCCTATAGGGCAACCCGTGTCGAAAGATGATTTCCAAAACAAAATGACACATTTGATATTTTCCTGGGTTGACCGGTCGCACAAGCCATCATCCGGTATCCGAAAGAAGAAAGAAAGAACAAACAGAAATTTGTTTCTCTTAAAAACCTCTAGGGGCGACCGGTCGGACCTGGGTCGACCGTCCAACCCCTGACCGGTCCCTATGTGTATTTTTGCTGTTTCAATTTTATTTATTTCGTATTTGTGCGCGACCGGTCACCATACCGTTTAACAAAGACAAATTCTAACCGTTGTGTAGCGCATAACTTTTCCTCAATTTATGTTGTTGATCTCTAACACTATATTCTTCATTTGTCTTGCAATGTTTCTGATTTCAATCTCCTAGGAGGAGACTATCAAGTTCAAGACATCCTCTTCAAGGAGATTATGGTAATCTCCAAAGAGGTGTTGTAAGGTGATGTTGTATTAATTGTGGTAATTAATAATTTTTTTTTTTTTTGAAATCCATCCCGTAGATATCTTTGGGGTGGTAGAGGATTGGGCCTAGGTGGGTTGAACCTCTATAAATTCGACGAGTGTTGTTTACTTCCCGCACTTCCATTCTTGTCTTGGCTTATTACATTCAAAAAGAGGGCATAATCGAGAAAATGGGCATAATCTATTCACCCCCTCTAGATTATCGTAGCCACTTGGACTTACAAGAGAGGTATCAAAGCCAAACTCTTTGGCAAGCTCGTTCCACATCGCGAGTAAAGAGGAACGATCATTAGCTACGAATGAAGTCTATCTCCTCGGCGCCTCCATCAACAAACCATCACTATTCGACTCCAAAAATTATGCATTTTGGAAGGAAAGAATGGAATGTTATTTATAAAGTTGCGGGTTCGATATTTGGAACATGTTTATTAATGGAGAATCCATCCCATTGAAAGATGGAACTCAAACTTCCAAAATTCTCAAGGAGCTCAAAATGAAGACAAGAAAATTCTCTCCATAAACGGTAAAGCTCTAAATATTCTTTATTGTTCACTTACTTCTTCGGATTATGATCATATTCTAGGAATTGATCGGCACATGAAGCATGGAGAATATTAGAAGATATCTATGAGGTATATGCAAATGAAAGGAGCCATTCTAAAACATCTACTTCTCAAATGGATGCAACATCAAATCCAACGACATGGAATGAGCTTCTTACAACTTTCGATGATGAAGAAGAAGCGAGCAATGTCTTATGGGCATCGAAGAAGAAAATGAGTACGCTCTAATCCCTCTACTTCTTTTGATAATGAATTGCAAGATGATTATGGTGAATTGCAAAATGATTTTGATGAGCTTCAAAATGAATTCCAAAGCTTGCTTATTAATACAAAAATTTGAAAAAGCAATTCAATGTTTTGAAAAATGATAAGGATAGCTTATTTACTTCTTATGAATCACTTTCTTGTGCTCACACTACCACACTTGATAAGGCTATAAACCTTGAAAAGGATAATGAATCTCTTGTGAAGGATATTAATTGCATGAAAAATGACTTGACAAAGTTTAATTTGAGTACCAATAAAATGACCAAAATACTTGATATTCATCATTGTGATCATTTGAAATTAGGACTTGGTTATAAGCATAAAGTTGTTAACCATAAGAAAAACAATCAAGTCTCTAAGCATGTTGGTCATTATGTTCCTAAAATTATTACATGTTTTTATTGTGGTAAAAGGGGTCACACAGCTAATACTTGTCGGGCTAGAAATAGCTCTAATTATTATTGGAGACCTAAAAGTCTCAATGCTAATCCCAAAAGACCCAAACACTTAAGGGTACCACAAGAAAATTTATGATAGGTACTTGGCGCAACAAAAATCAAAGAAAATTCAAATTGTTAAATCGACAACAAACATTTGCGCCACTTGATTAAGGGAGAAGATATTATCAACAAAATCAAATTCCAAGAAGAAACTATGATCACCAATGGGAAGGACAAAATTCTTGGAATTGGCAAAATTGGAGAAGACATCATCAACAAAATGAGTTTCCAAGAGAAAGACATCATCAACAAAGGGAAAGGCACAACCCGTAAAAATGGCGAAATTGGTAAACCGTATCTCCTTATTTAAATACGCATAATATTTTATTATTATGTATGCTTGTATTTTTGCTTTAATTGTCAAAATGATTTCTCAAATATTTCTCTTAATAATAAGGTCTTCAATAAATATTTTTTTTTGTTTTAAAAGAAGACCTTGTATATGTTTGATAAATGGTTTTATCATGATTTTGATGATTTTGTTTTTATACCAAAACAATGGTTTTAAAGGTTGTCCAAATACTCCTAAATGATTTAAAATGGTTTTAATATTTTCCGGAGTATTTCTTCAAGTTTTATTTTGGACAACACATTTAATGATTTTGTATCAATGGGTTTTTACATCCAAACTATGTTTCCAAATGTTGTCTAAATACTCCCGATCGGTCTAAAATGTTTTCACTATTTTTTGGAGTATTTCTTGAAGTTTATTTTCGATATAAAATTGGACAACCCTTTTGTTTTGAGGTCAACCTCGCCGTATAGGCAACCCGTACACTGAAAGTTGTGCAAAACAGAAAACTTCATGTTTGCAGAAAATGGTGAGGGTGACCGGTCACCCTATAGGGCGACCGGTGACGTCGACCGGTCGACCTATAGGGCGACCGGTACCTGAAGGTTGGTTAAAATTTGCAAACTTCTCTGTTTCAATTTTTTGAAGAGGGCAACCGTTGGACCCTAGGGTGATCGGTCGGACCCCCATCGACGGTCGCCTGTGTAAAACCGTGTTCTTATTTTCAAACGTCTGTTTGTGCGTGACCGATTGCCTATGGTTTGACAAAGAAAATTCTAACCGTTGTGCGTGATGACTTTTCCCTAAATTGTGGGATTGATTTCTAACAGCTATAATCTTGATTTTAATTGCAATTTTTTTGTAGATATCGAGATTCCAAGAGGAGTCTATCAAGTATCAATCATCTCCTATAAATAGAGGAAGATTTGAAGCACAACCATAAGAGAGAACAACACAACACAACAAGATATACTCAAGCAAACACTTGGTCTTATATTGTCATTATTCTTGTTGAAATTTGCCTAGCTTATCACTTTCACATTCTTGAGGTCTAGGCTATTCTTGATTACACTTGCACTTAATTGTATAATTCATTATCGAGTTGTAATCTTGAATTTTTGGGTTATCATTCAACACAAGATATCCTTGTGAGTGTTCTTGTGGTAAGAACACACTTGGGTGATCTAGGTGTTAGGTGTGAGAAGATTGTGGTAATCTTCTTGTTGAGGTGTTGAAGAATTTGGTATTCTTCAAGGTTGAAGATTGTGGTACTCTTCACAAGGTGCCATTGGAGATTGTGGTAATCTTCAAGAAGAGATTATGGTAATCTCAAAGGTGGTGTTGAAGAAGAGTGTGGTGCTCTTCAAGGTGTTGTAAGTTGGTGTTGTATTAATTTTGGTAATTAATAAAATCTTTTTTTCTTTTTGAAATCCATCCCGGATATACTGGGGTGGTAGAGGATTAGGCCCTAGGTGGGTTGAACCTCTATAAATCGACGTGTGTTGTTTACATTCCGCACCTTTATTATTGTCTTTGAGCATTCGGTTCTAAAAAAAGAGGGTAAAATCGAAAAGATGGAGATAATCTATTCACCCCCTCTAGATTATCGTAGCCGCTGACTTACAAGTGGTATCGAGCCAAACTCTTTGGCAAGCTCGTTTCACATCGCGAGTGAAGAGGAACGTTCGTCGCTACGAACAAAGCTCAACTTTCCGCACCTCCACCACCAAGCCACCTCTATTTGATTCCAAAAATTATATATTTTGGAAAGAAAGAGTGGAATGCTATTTACAAGGTTGCGGGTTCGATATTTGGAACATCATCATCAATGGAGAATCCATTCCAATGATAGACACACCACACACCTCCAAAGGCCTCAAAGAGCTAAATGATGAAGAAAAGAAAACCATCTCCTTAAATGGTAAAGCTCTCAATATTTTGTATTGTTCACTTACTAATTTGGAATATGAACATATTGTAGGAATTCGATCGGCACATGAAGTATGGCAAAAATTAGAAGCCATCTATGGAGTATTTGCAAATGAAATGAGTCAAACAAAAGCATCTACTTCTCAAAGGGATACAAGTTCAAATCTAAGGAACAAGCCTTTTACAACTTCCAACTATGAAGTAGTCGAACAATATTTTATGGGCATCAAAGAAGAAAACGAGGTATGTCTTAAACCCTCTACTTCCTATGATATTGTCATTCAAATGATTATAGTGATTTGCAAAATGATTTTGATGATCTTCAAAATGAATTCCAAAATTTACTAGTTAAGTACAAAAATTTGAAAAAGGAATTCAATGTTTTGAAAAATGAAAAGGATAGTTTATTTACTTCCTATGAATCACTATCATGTGCTCACACCACCACACTTGACAAGGTTAGAAACCTTGAAAAACAAAATAGTACTCTTGTTGAGGATATTAATTGCATGAAAAATGATTTATCAAAATCCAACTTGAGTACCAATAAATTGCCCAATGTTGTGAATATTAATGGTTGTGATAGTTTGAATAGTGAACTTGATCATGAGCCTAATATTGTCTAGCATATGAAAAAGAATCGAGTTCCTATGCATGTTAGTAATATTACTTGCTTTTATTGCGGTAAAAAGGGTCATACGGTAAATACTTGTCGGGCTAGAAATAGCTCAAATTATCTTTGGAGACCTAAAAGTCTCAAGACTAATCCCAAAGGACCCAAGCACTTGAGGGTACCACAAAACAATGTTATATTAGGTAGCCAAATAAATAATAATCGAAGAAAATTCACACCGCCAAGAAAACATCAAATGACCATTTCATTTGATCAAAGGAGAAAACATTTTCAACAAAGTCATTTTTCAAAGAAGAGGAAATAATAAAAAATGGGATGAACACAATCCTTGAAATGGCAAAGACATCATCAACAAGATGATTTTCAAAGAAGAAGAGACTATCAACAATGGGAAGGACAAAAATCTTGGAAATGGAGTAATCAAAGGAGCCATCATCAACAAAGTGACTTCTCAAAGGGAAGATATCATCAACAATGGGAACGCCACAACCCATGGAAATGGCGTAATTGGTAACCCGTATCTCCCTAGTTAAATATGCATTTTATTTTGTTATTATGCATGCTTTTATTTGTGTCTTAATTGCAAAATGAGTTTTCAAATATTTATTTTTAATTAAGGTCTTCAATATATATTTGTGCTTTTAAAATATTTTTGAAAAAGAAGACCTTATATGATGTTTTTAAAACTCTTGTGCATTTTTGTAGACTAAAGTGTGTTATCATCTCTTAGCCTACACTTTTATCATTATGATTTGTGCTAGATTTGTTTTAAGAATTGTGTAGATTTACATATTTTCATAAATGGCCATTTACGTCATTATTTGTCAAAGGCATTAATTATCGAGGTACACTTACTTGTGTTATTCTTAATCTTATAGACTCGATATATGTATTGCCATGTGCCTATGAGCTTGTTTTTCATAGTATTTCATACAAGTGTCATTAAGAGGATTTTTAGATTCTTTGAAAGACACTATTCAATATTTGATTGCACATATTTGCTTTGTCAACTCTTGTTCAAACACTTCTTTTAAATGAGGTCTCAACTATATGCTATCGGATTTTCAATCAAAAGAGACCTTTTGTAGCTTTCTTAAGCTTATTTGAACTTGCATGATTTATTAGACTCTTGATGATCTTCTAAATGCATAGTATGTGTTTCTTACTTCATGGTCTATATATATAGTGTCTATTTCTACTATGCTCTTATGCAAGATATTTTTGTGATTGATGATTGAGGCATGTTTTTACACTTGGGCTATTTTTTTTTCTTGCTTATATAAGCGATGCCGTAAATGAGTTTGTTAAGTTGTGTAGATGAGAAATGAAGTACTCCAACTATTAGTTACCTCAAAATATTTGGATGTAAATGATTTATTATGAACACCTTAGATCAATTGGATGCCCTATGATGATACCGATGAAGAAGACAAAAAGGGTATTCCTGAACAAACTCGATGACCAAGGCAACATTGGTCGAACTAAGGCGAGGTTAGTAGCTCGAAGGTATTTTCTAGAAGAAGGTAATTGATTTTGATGTAACATTTACACTCATAGCACATCTAGTAGCTATTTGCATTTTACTTGCCCATTCTTGTTTTGAGAAAATTTCAAGCTTTGCCAAATGGATGTTAAATCCAATTTTCTAAATGGTTTTATTCAAATAGAAGTCTATCGGAGTTTAAAATTTTTAGGCCAAATGATTTTTATAAAAAGGCCTTGTACGGTTGAAACATGTACCCCATGTATGGTATGATAGACTTAGCTATTTTTGCTAAATGATTTTACAAGAGGTAAAGTTGATACTACTCTCTTTGTTTTTGTTTTTTTAAAAAAAAGGCAAGATTGTTTACTTGTGCATATTTATGAGAATATTTTTGGTGCTACTAATGAATATTTGTGCAAGATATGTTTTTCTAAGATGATACTAGGTGAGCTTGAGATGAGCATGATGGGGAGCTCAATTTCCTGCTTGGACTACAAATTATCCAATGCCAAGAAGATGGTTATATTTAAAAAGAACTCTTGAAGGAGTTAAGCATTGAAGAAAGAAGAACCATCTCAACCTCTATGGCTAAAGATTGACAAAGGATGAGAAAGGCATATCGGCCGACAAACAAATTCGAGGTATGTTTTCCCGTATTATTCCTATAGACTCGACATTCCATATGCCTTATGTCTATATGCTCGACTTCAAAACTATCCCAACGAATCTCATTAAAGTACCGTTAAAAGAAATTTTCAAATATTTGAAAGGCACTTCTCCTTATGACTTGTATATCCATAGTTTTAAAACGTTCTTAGTTTTTGGGATAACAAGTCCGGTATTTATTATACGGTTTCTCGTATTCAAAATATAGTTCGCCATAATCGAACTAAACATATTGAGATTCGATATTTTTTAAAGGAATTGAGTTTTTAACAAAAACTTGAGATGTGTTTAATTCCGTTTCAAGGATAACTCGCAGACTTTTTAATCATTAACCGCTGAGTATTTTACCTTATTTCGAGCTTGATTATGACATAATGTATATTGAATGAGGTATACGTTTGCATTTTGCACGTTTTTTAAAACTTAGGGGCGAAAAAAATCGGATTTTTGGATCAAAATTGGATTTTATATAAAACAGAGACAATGGGCGATCTGGGGTGAGGGCAACCGGTCGCCCACCCATCGACCGACCCGCCCTCACCTAGGACCGGTCGCCCTATGCCTGTTTTTGGCTTAAAATGTTTCTGTTCTCCAGACTTTGGCATTTTGGCCTTTTATCTCTATTTTCGTCCCCTTTGTCATTTTCACACACAATTCACTTCAAATGTGTTTTGTTGCATAAATTATATATTTTGGGGATTGCCTAGCTCGATTATCATCATCATTGCTCGTCTTTACCGATCGAATGGTAAGAATTTCACTCTCTTTAGCTCAATTGGGTTGAACCCTTGAGAACTTGGTTTAAATGTCTATTTCTTGATGCAAATTATATATGTTTGTGATGAGCTTATTGATTATTGATGAATGATATTTATTAAATTGCATTTGGTGATGAAAAACTTGGCTTGATTTCATTTACAAGGGCTATATATATCTTTTTCAATTTTTTACGCCCGCCAAGTGTTCGATAAAACATTTCAATGAAAAACTCATCACCTACATGATTCTCTCGATTTCAAAAGTCTCATATATTTACAGAGATCATGTTTTGCTTATCAAATGATCTTTCATAAGCTTCTACAAGTCGTATGATTCGACTCTTCCCTCCCATTTGGCCTATAAGCTTCATTGTTCAAATAGCTCGATACATCGGTTTAGTTGCGCACTTTGATATGATTATATGATGTTTTTATCGTGCTAACATTCTTTTTGATGATTCCAAAGGGGGAGAAACAGGTTATAAGCTCATTAGCTCATAAAAGCTAAGTTAAGCTAAACAAAAGAAGCTATAAGCTATGACTTCCTAAAGTCATAAGTTGTGCATTATACTTAGTCCAATTATTGTATGATGGACTCATATACTTGTCTAATGATGTTTTGTTGACAGGGGGAGCTTATAAGCTCTTGAACTTAAGATCAATGTGTAAAAGCTAAGCTTTTAGCTTGCGGTTGATTGCTTTTACATTATTCTTGTTGTGCATTTTGATAGGGGGAGCTTTTGCTATATGTGTTCGAATATCTTTACCCCCATCCTTGTGATTATATTGCGTGGAATGTTGTCGCTCACAACAAATAGTTCCTTTTAACCCAGAAAATTGTTTTGTCTTCAAAATCGACCTCGTTAAAATTGTTTTGGTTTGTAATCATCAAAAAGGGGGAGATTGTTTGATAAATGGTTTTATCATGATTTTGATGATTTTGTTTTTATACCAAAACAATGGTTTTAAAGGTTGTCCAAATACTCCTAAATGATTTAAAATGGTTTTAATATTTTCCGGAGTATTTCTTCAAGTTTTATTTTGGACAACACATTTAATGATTTTGTATCAATGGGTTTTTACATCCAAACTATGTTTCCAAATGTTGTCTAAATACTCCCGATCGGTCTAAAATGTTTTCACTATTTTTTGGAGTATTTCTTGAAGTTTATTTTCGATATAAAATTGGACAACACTTTTGTTTTGAGGTCAACCGGTCGCCGTATAGGGCAACCCGTACCTGAAAGTTGTGCAAAACAGAAAACTTCATGTTTGCAGAAAATGGTGAGGGTGACCGGTCACCCTATAGGGCGACCGGTGACGTCGACCGGTCGACCGGTACCTGAAGGTTGGTTAAAATTTGCAAACTTCTCTGTTTTGATTTTTTGAAGAGGGCAACCTTTGGACCCTAGGGTGACCGGTCGGACCCCCCTGTCGACCGGTCGCCTGTAAAAAATGTTCTTATTTTCAAACGTCTATTTGCGCGCGATCGGTCGCCCTATGGTTTGACAAAGAAAATTCTAACCGCAGCGCAGAGACTTTTCCCTAAATTGTGGGATTGATTTCTAACAGACTATAATCTTGATTTTAATTGCAATTTTTTTGTAGATATCAGATTCCAAGAGGAGTCTATCAAGTATCAATCATCTCCTATAAATAGAGGAAGATTTGAAGCACAACTATAAGAGAGAACAACACAACACAACAAGATATACTCAAGCAAACACTTGGTCTTATATTGTCATTATTCTTGTTGTAATTTGTCTAGCTTATCACTTTCACATTCTTGGGGTCTAGGCTATTCTTGATTACACTTGCACTCAATTGTATAATTCATTATCGAGTAGTAATCTTGAATTTTTGGGTTATTATTCAACACAAGATATCCTTGTGAGTGTTCTTGTGGTAAGAACACATTTGGGTGATCTAGGTGTTAGGTGTGAGAAGATTGTGGTAATCTTCTTGTTGAGGTATTGAAGAATTTGGTATTCTTCAAGGTTGAAGATTGTGGTAATCTTCACAAGGTGCCGTTGGAGATTGTGGTAATCTCAAAGGTGGTGTTGAAGAAGAGTGTGGTGCTCTTCAAGGTGTTGTAAGTTGGTGTTGTATTAATTTTGGTAATTAATAAAATCTTTTTTTCTTTTTGGAATCCATCCCTGGATTCTTTCGGGTAGAGGATTAGGCCCTAGGTGGGTTGAACCTCTATAAATCGACGTGTGTTGTTTACATTCCGCACCTTTATTATTGTCTTTGAGCATTCGGTTCTAAAAAGAGGGTAAAATCGAAAAGATGGAGATAATCTATTCACCCCCTCTAGATTATCGTAGCCGCTGACTTACAATATATTGCTTTTCTAAACTCTTGTGTATTTCCAAGAACTTGTATATGTATTCTCTCTTATGGATTTATATAGCATAAGTATACTTGTGACATCTTTTATTGCTTTAGCCTACACTTTTATTACTATGTTTGTGCAAGATTTGTTTAAGAATTGTGTAGGATATATATATCTTCATCAATGGTTATCTACTCATAATTTGTCAAGAGTTTCATAAACTATCGAGGTACGCTCACTTGTGTTATTCCTACTCTCACTCGATATTTTTCATGACATATGTTTATTTGCTTGCTTTCCAAGATATTTCCAAGAATCTCATACAAGTGCCATTAAGAGGATTTTTCGATTTTTAAAAGGCACTATTCAATAAAGCTTGTTTCATCCGAGACTTGTAAAGGATTATATTTTGTTTTGATAAAATATTTGATTTTTATCCTCCCTTAAATTATGCATTTTATTGCACATATTCATGTCTTTATTCTTGGTTGCTTTGTCAAAGCTCTTCTTCAATATGCTTCTTATAAATGAGGTCTCAACTATATGCTCTCATTTTCAAATTTCAAAAGAGACCTTATATAGCTTTGTATAAGCATATTTGAACTTACATGTTTCATTAGACTCATGATGACTTTTTTTAAAAAAGCATAGTATGTGTTACTTGTTATAGTGTCTATATTATTCGATATTATTATGCTCTTGTGCAAGATATCTTGTTAAGATTTGCAGAATTTTTGGTATTTGAACAAGCTTCATGACCAAGGCAATATTGTTCGAAACAAGGCAAGGTTAGCGGCTCAAGGGTATTGTCAAGAAGAAGGTATTGACTATGATGAGACTTTTGCACCCATAGCACGTTTAGAAGCTATTCATATCTTAATTTCATATTCTTGTTTTAAAATTTTCAAGCTTTACCAAATGGATATTAAATCCGCTTTTTTAAATAGTTTTATTCAAGAAGAAGTCTATGTAAAATAACCTCCGGGTTTGAAAATATTTCTAGGCCAAATGATGTTTATAAATTTAAGAAGGCCTTATATGGTTTAAAACAAGCACCCCGTGCATAGACTTAGCTCTTTTTCTTTTGCAAAATGGATTTACAAGAGGTAAAATTGATACTACTCTCTTTGTTTTTGAAAGAGGGCAAGATTGTTTACTTGTGCAAATTTATGTTGATGATATTATTTTTGGTGCTACTAATGAATCACCGTGCAAGGAATTATCTAAGTTAATGCAAGGTGAATTTGAGATAAGCATGATGGAGGAGCTAAATTTCTTCCTTGGACTTCAAATTAAGCAATGCCAAGGAGGTATTTATATTTCACAATCAAAGTATACAAAAGAACTTTTGAAGAAGTTCGGCATTGAGGAAGGAAGGATCACACTACTCCTATGGCAACCAACATCAAGTTAGATAAAGATGCTAAAGGCATATTGGTTGACAAACAAGTTCGAGGTATGTTTTTATTCTCCCATAGACTCGATATTTTTTATGTCTTATGTCTATATGCTCGACTTCAAAATAATCCCAACGAATCTCATTAAAGTGTCGTTAAAAGAAATTTTTAAATACTTGAAAGGCACTTCTTCTTATAGCTTGTTTATCCAAAGTTTTAAAACGTTGATTTTTGGGATAACAAGTCCGGTGATAATAATTTCTCAAATTACGATTATCGTCATAATCGAACTAAACATATTAAGATTCTATATTTTTTAAGGGATTGCGTTTCTTAAACAAAAAATTGAGATGTGTTTAATTCCATCTCAAGGATAACTCGCGGACATTTGCTTTTAACCATTAACCGTCGAGTATTCTACCTCACTTCGAGCTTGTTTAGGCATAATGTATATTGAATGAGGTCTATGTTTGCATTTCGTACATTTTTAAAACTTAGGGGTGAAAAATCGGATTTTTTGGATCAAAATTTGAACAGAACCAAAAAAAAAAAAAAAAAAGCTCCAGGGGACCAGATTAAGGGAGGGGCTGGTCGAACCATACTGACCGGTCGACCCCCCCGGACCGGTCACCCGAGCAATTTCGAGTTAAAATATGTTCTGTCCAATACTTAGCCATTTTTTGCTCTACTTTTGAGTTTATACTATTGGTACATCATCAATGGTACCCACTTTCCGATTAATTGGTAAGTTTGATTCCTTCTTTATCTCAATTGGGTTGAACTCTTGAGAATGTGTTACATTTTTAATATCTTGTTGGAATTCCTATATACTTGTGTTGGGTATGATGATTGTTGTTGGATGATATTTGTAAAATTGCTTTTGGTGATGAAAAATTTGGCTTGATTAATTTTACAAGGGCTATATACATCTTCTTTATTATTTGACACCCGAAGTGTTCGATAAAATGTTTCAATGAAAAATTCATCACCTACATGATTCTCTCGATTTCAAAAGTCTTATACATTTTATAGAGATCATGTTTTGATAATCAAATGAGCTTTTACAAGTCATATGATTGACTTTTCCCTTAGCTTTTGGAATTTTAAGCTTAATGATCAATAGCTCGATAAATCGATATTATTGCGCACTTTGACATGAATAAATAATAATTTTATCGTGCTAACATTCTTTTTTAATGATTTCAAAGGGGAAAAACATGAAATAAGCTCGTTAGCTCAAAGAAGCTAAAATAAGTTCGCGAAAGAAGCTATAAGTTGTGGCTATTAAAAGCCAAAAGTTATAGATCATACTTAGTCCATTGGATGTATTATGGACTCATATACATGTCTAATGATGTTTCTTTGACAGGGGGAGCTTTTAAGCTCATGATATTCAAGTTTCTTTTTTAAAAGCTGAGCTTTTAGCTTTTGTTTGATTGCTTCATATACTACTCTTGTTGTGCATGTTGATAGGGGAGCTTTTGCAAAATATTTTGAAAATCTTTACTCCCATTCTTGTGATTATTATGCGTGGAATGTTGTCGCTCTCAACGAATAGTTATTTTTTGACCTAAACTTTGTTTTATTTTCAAAATCGACCTCTTTAAATTGTTTTGGTTTGTAATCATCAAAAATGGGGAGTTTGTTAGATAAATGTTTTTATCATGATTTTGATGATTTTGTTTTAATGTGTTTTTACACAAAAACAATGTTTCTAAATGTTGTCTATATACTCCCGATCGTTGTAAAATATTTTTACTAATTTTTCAAGTATTTCTTGAAGTTTATTTCCGACAAAAATTGGACAACACTTCTGTCTCGTATTCAACCGGTCGCCTATAGGGCAACCCGTGTCTCGAAAGATGATTTCCAAAACGAAAACGAGACTTTGATATTTTCCTGGAGGTCGACGATCACCGCACAAGTCATCATCCAAGATCCAAAGAAGAAAGAATGAGCAGAGAATCTGTTTCTCTTAAAAACCTCCAGGGGATGCCCTAGGTCGACCGGTCCAACCCCACCGGACCGGTCCCTATGTGTATTTTTGTTGTTTCAATTTTATTTCTCAGTATTTGTGCGCGACCGATCGATCGCATGCACCGTTTTTGACAACAAATTCTAACCATTGTGCAGCAGATAACTTTTCCTCAATTTATGGTGTTGATCTCTAACAGCTATATTCTTCATTTGTCTTGCAATTTTTTACAGATTTCAATCTCCTAGGAGGAGCCTATCAAGTTCAAGACATCTTCTATAAATATATGAAGAATTGAAGCAACACAACATGAAGAGAGAATACTACAACACAACAAGATACATTCAAGCAAACACTTTTGTTCTTATATTTCAATACTCTTGTTGTAATAGCCTAAGGTCTTACACTTTCACATCTTGAGGTCTAGGCTTAATTCTTGATTACACTTGCACTCATAATTGTATAATTCATTATCGAGTTGTAATCTTGAATTTGTGGTCGTCATTCAACACAAGATATCCTTGTCAAGTGTTCTTGTGGTAAGAACACACTTGTGTGATCTTAGGTGTTAGGTGTTAGAAGATTGTGGTAATATTCTTATTGAAGAATTTGGTGTTCTTCAGGTGTGAAAGATTGTGGTAATCTTCACAAGGTGCCGTAGAAGATTGTGGTAATCTTCAAGGAGATTGTGGTAATCTCCAAAGAGGTGTTGTAAGGTGGTGTTGTATTAATTGTGGTAATTAATAAAATCTTTTTTTCTTTTTGCAATCCATCCCGGAGATACGAGGTGGTAGAGGATTAGGCCCTAGGTGGGTTGAACCTCTATAAATCGACGCATGTTGTTTACTTCTTGCACTTCCATTCTTGTCTTGGCTTATTACATTCGAAAAAGAGGGCATAATCGAGAAAATGGGCATAATCTATTCACCCCCTAGATTATCGTAGCCACATGGACTTACAGAATTCACCCTCCGTGGTCCTAATCCCACCACCGGAGAACAGTGTCCAACGAGTGAAGTAGGTTGTAGAATCGGTATAATCATTATTATTACATTCTCTGGACAAAAGGCATGAGCAAAAGAGATGTCGAGCCGCTAGATAAGGTAGCAAGTTAGCCGGGCAAATTGTACGTGTGGAGCGGTAAGGAAAATGCAAGAGTTTCGACGCCAATCGCGCGAACCCCAACGTTTAGTGTTTATGTGTTCAACTTGTGATGGCACTTGGTGCAAGTGATTGTTAAGTGGTTATAGCACTTCCGGTACAATTGAATGTTGAACTATTATAAGCACCTTGGTGTAGTAATTGTTGTTTTTCAAATAATCCACTACAGATGCTAGTGATTGAAAAGTTGTCACGCTCCAATTTACAATCCAATACAATATAAGATATCTAAGTACTACCCCCGCTTTCATAAGCTTATGCTCAAAGAGCTATTATCCAAAACACAAGCAACTAAAATCATAAATATAACGAAAGTCTACAAACCTATAACATATAATTATAATAGAGCTTCAAGTCACCTAACCATTACAAAATAAAATCATTACATGTTGAAGCGCGATAGATAAGTCCTTCAAACAAACTGCCGACTAAGTCAATCCTGAGTCATTCCTGATCTGGGAATCTCATGTTGGTCTTTTCGATCTTAAAATATTCGGTCTCTGAAAAGTTCTTATAAAATTGTGGGGTGAGCTAAACGAGCTCGGTGAGTTGGGGTAGAGGAATGCGAGAGTAGTTTTAATTGAAAATGTAAATATTTCTTTTTACTTAAGCAAGGTATTTAGTGTGCTATGATGCAGAAAAATTATTTGATAATGATTAATCAATTTTAATGCTAGCAATGATGGAAAGTACATTATGCAACAGTTAATCGAATACAGTAAATATTTTTCACACAAATAATAGATATCTCAATTTTAAAGTAAAGGTTTGAAAAGCAATGATGCAACACACACTAGTGCAACATTCAATCAAGTACAACAGAAGATTTTAAGTCTTTAAATAAACAGTGGATATTTCAATTTTTAGAATAGTTAGTAGATATCTCATTTTCAAACCAGGCATATCGATCGATCGATCCGTCCCCAAACAAGAAATATAGGGTCGATGTTGATCGATACGAAGCACCTGCTTCTCCTTATGACTCCCAAACAATATTTGGTCAAGCCCACTCACCTTATCCCTTCCGTTGGCTTGCGTCTCTTTAGTTGTGGGCTTTTGCCCGAGATTGTCATATTCGAAATATACCATTCTACGACCCAATTCTTCCGTCGTCTTGGCCGGACCACATGCAACATGTTTGATCCATTGTCTAACCTACCCACACCATAATAGACTCAAACAATCAATGTTTTACGATAAAACGGCATTTATTTGCCCAAAGGTTGAGTTAAGCGATTACAACGGTGACAATGCGATCAAATATGTAATTTGAAACCACGAATGATATACGTATGTTTTCTTTAATAAACTAAATTATCTTGGAAGAAATACAAAATATATTCGTAGAATAATCTTATATTATGAAATTCATATGATGTATATCGTGAAATTATACAATTGCTTAATGTCGTGAAGTTTATGAAATATCTAATATCGTGAAATTTATGAAATTGCAAGTAAACCTAATTTTCATTAGGAAAATAACATTTTGCCCATCTTTGAGTTAAAGGTCAAAGGTATCTTAATGATGTGTAGAATGGAAATAGTAGTTGTCATGCTCGATCTTGTATCCTACAAAAATAGCATAATCCAGTCTAATTGCAAAATCACATATTAGTCATTGGTCAATGCAATATATTATATCCTATTATATATAATAACCATTCTATTTGTCTCAATTGTCTTTAATTAAAAAACAACTTAATTGTCTCTCACTTTCAAAGTTGAAGTCATTTGGGAAACAAATGGATATGAATACAAAAGAAAATGGGCATTCATTATTAAACGAATTCAGACATGTCTTTACTTTATTTCGATCCACCTACTTCCCAAACAAAATAGAAATCAAATTAAATAAGAAGCCAGAAGTCCCATTCATTTACCAACATGCAAATGCATAAAATAAATAACCTGATTAGCTCAAGTAAAACTCTAGTACATAAACTTCCTTAAAATTCCATAATACTTTGGTACAGGTTTTGGCAAAAAAAAAGAAATCTGTTCACCTTTGTTTCAAACTTTCTGATTTTGTGTAGGGTTTAAAGACTGCAAGTTAATGGGAGTTGCTGGTTGATTTTCTTGTCACAATAACCCACAATAATCTCCATATTTTCAGTATACAATTCTCGAAAGTTTCACCATAAATCCAAAATAAATTCACACTTATTTCATCATATACTCTACCTAAAAATTGCCCAACTAAGTTCACCATTTGAATGTGCATGGGTTAACTTGAAAAAACAAAACAAGGCACGATGTACAACCAAAAAATCAGGTGAATGAGGTTACGGTGCAAAAACAAGAGATGACTCAAAATACAGTAAAAATACGGGCAGGCCATGTTGGAGAATATGTCCAAGTTCGGTTCGCACAAGACTGTGCGGTGTTCGTATTGTTTGCCTAACTTTCACTAGAATATAGATATTGGGGTAATTCTTGTGGATACACAAAGCCAAGGTACGAGCTACGACTCTTGTGAAGACACCAAAACCGATTCATACATTACAAGGGTGAAAACGGCTCAAAAACAAGAAGAGAATGTCTAGAGAATGTCATAATCTTGATATCCGGTTCGACATCTCTTTAGCTCGAGCCTTTTGTCTAGAGAATGTCATAATCTTGATTTTATCGATTCTACGACCCACTTCGCCCGTTGGATACTCTGTCCTCCGATGGTGGGATTAGGACCGAGGAAGGTGAATCGACCCGCGAGCAAGCCGCTTGATCAAAGACGCAACATTTCCCCACCTCACTAGGGCCGAAACGACCACATAGGGTTCACAAAACATTTAATCAATTATTCACTTTGTCATGCCCCAAAATGGAAGCGGTGACACGGGAATCAAACTTATGCCGGTTTACCAAGTCGGCCCAATAATCCATCAATATAAAACCAACAGAAATAATAAAATCCCAATTAAGCATAAATAAAGGAACAACTAAGTCAGAGTACGGTTGCAGCGGAATCAAAAGAAATACCATCCAACATCGTAATCGTACCTAAGGGTCCTACGCCCTGCTATTACATTAGAAAAGTCCAGAGTCTAAACCATTACAAATTAAATTAATCATCTTATGTGAATCACAAATACAATAATGAAACTAGACTGTGTCTAGGAAGTCGTCGCCACCATTGTCTTGATATGGATCCTCATTCTCTGATTGATAAAAACAGGTGGGTGAGACAAAAATTCTCAGTGGGTGGTTGCTGGTGTGCGAGTGTGGCTTATAGTTATGCAAGAAAAACGGTTTCATGGAAATTAATGCATAAGAGTGCATGTGGAATTAACTCATTATATTAAATAAGGGTTTTCCATGAATCATTAAGTTAGGTTGATTAAAATAGTTAAAAGTAGTTGTTCTTTGATCAAGCTTGGCTCCTCAACACTTTACCTTATCCCTCCAATGGATAAGGCTGTAGCTAGTATCCCACTAGGCACAACGTCTCCACACCGGGGTTTGCAAGACCCAAATAACGTTATAATCATGATTATACCTCACTTTCTTTGACCCAATCACTCCTCGGACTCTCATGTCCGACTCGAGGTTGGGATTTGGATGATGGAGGTCGATGAAGGGGCGGTGAGCCACCCATCCAATACACGACTTATCCATTCTACGATAGTAGTTAGAAGTTAGCTTGTTCGAGTGACTTGTAACAAGTCGGTGAGAAACCAGTGATCTTAGTCACACAATATCCTAGATCCGATTTAAAATTCGCGATCTAGTTATCGGGTGGATAATCTATTTGGATTCAATATTTGGTTCGGTTCATTATGCTCAAGCTCATCTTTTAGTATTAGAAATTTATTCGGCGAGGAAGTCATTTTATTAATCGTGTATTTCTTCCTAAAAGAAAACTCGATGTTAGGAATTTTATTGTTTAGATTTTGATGAATGCCATGTAAAACTTAGAATAGAAAGTTGGCACCCCATTCTTGTTGTAAAATGCATTGTAATGAATAGAGCCGGCCAAGTGAGTTAAGTCGGCCTACGCCCTAACATGCAAGAAGACAATCAAGATCGGAAGGAAAACTCTACGCGAGACAACCGAGTATGGCAAAGAAGAGTGACGGGAACTCTATCAAGAAGCGGTGAGATGCGGTGAGTGGAGCATCGATCAAGTCAACTCAAGAAAAGCCAAGTCTCAAGTTGAAGTGACAAGAGTCATCCAATGATTGGAAGTTGACTCTAAGTCACCGGGAAAGCAAGGAAATGCGGTCAAGTCGAGATAATCGTAAAAGAACCAAGCCTGTAAATCAAGAGATTTACTTAAACAAGTAATATCTCCATACCACCTTTCTTGGAGTGCTCAATCCCGAAGCGTGCAAAAGGAATGAACCAATGGGAAGCACTACACGTGTCGAACTACGAAAAGGTGAAAGAACAATTCATACGAGAAACGGCAATTCAAGAAGCGCAAGCCAACGACGCAAAGTGACTTTCAAAAATAAGCCTATCTCTTCAACGGGCAAATTTTTGAAAGTTCACTATAAAAAGGCCGAGGAGTTTGTTTGAGATGAGGGATGACACACACGCGAGATATACAAGCACATCGAAAAACTCAAACATTCTCAATCCTCAAGCTACATTCGAAGTACATCAATCCAACACTCACCGTGAAGGAAAGAGAACTTCTATCGGTTGAAGAGGAAACTTTTGAAAACAAGGGGTCTACATTCCGGAAGGATTGTAGAAAGGTTCAAGGTTGAACCAAGTCTTAAGCTTTTGGAGGGCTTCGTGATCAAATCCAAAGAGCTTGAGCAAGTGAGTCAGAGTAACAAGGCAAATTTGCCCCCGAAGAAGGCCGAGTCGCACGTCGTACGAGAAGCCACCGAGTGATCAAGGCGTCTCAGGTGAGTCCCTAAGGATCAAGTCGGCCGTTGTGATCAAGACTTGTATCCGGATTACCACTTTGTAAACGATCATTACTTAGTGGATTCCTCCGGAGTTGGAGAAGAGAGGAGTAGAAGAATTACCCCATCTTCGAACCTCTATAAAAACTTTCTTGTGTCATTTACATTTCACATTTAAATTCCTGCACTTTTAACTCGCTTATATCTGTGATAAATTTGCTATCCATTTGATAATTTATAAGTACTAAATCAAGCTCTAAAATCTTACTTAATCAAACTTAAGGGTGTTAAGTCTTCCGCTGAAAATAAAACCACAATTGAGTTAAATTATAGCCAACAAATGAGTTACTCCATCAACGGCTCAAATTTGAAGTCTGCTTTGAGAGATTAACTCTCTTGAGTGACTAATTCGACTGTCCATCAAGGACACACCAATTTGTGTAGAATCAACTCAGAGATTTAAAGAGACTAAATCGAAAATTTGGTAAGGTTTATTCAACCCCCCTTCTAAACCTTACACTTACACCCCTTGGGACCTACAAGTGGTATCGGAGCGGTTGGTTCATTGAACCCTCCGCATGCCGGTTATTCTTGAACTAGATCTCCAAACTTTTCAAAGTCTGCGCTTTAGTACTTAAACCTTCAAAACTCTTTTTATTAAAAGTCATTATCATGGAAGCAAATTTGACACGCATCCCTATGTTCACTATTGAAGAATTTGATGATTGGAAAATTCGTATGCGAGCTCATCTATCAAAGATTACATGATGAGATGTGGATAGTGATAGAAGATGGGCCTCTCGCAAATATTAAAGGTGAACACAATTGTCGAAAGAGTTGCGGTGAAGGAGAAAAGCCGCTCCCGGACCCAGTCGTGGTTGAAAAACCAAGAACTGAGTGGACAAATGATGACGAAAAAAGATACAACCTGACAATGTAGCCAAGGACATCCTCTACAAAACCTTGGACAAAGCCATGTTCAACAAAGTCAAATCATGCAAAACGGCTAAAGAAATCAGGACAAGTGACATTGATTTGTGAAGGCTCGGAAAAAATCAAAGAAAACAAATTATCAAAATGGCGGTACAAAAATTTGAAAACTTCAAAATGATCTCGGAGAGAACCTGGATCAACTAGACGCTCGGTTTACGAAATCACAAATGAGTAATCTACACTTGGAAAGGAATATACACAAGAAATGTGTATGAAGATCCTAAAAGCCTTCCACCGTGAATGGGAAATGAAGGTCATGGCACTCGAGACACTCCATGGACCTATCAAAGACATCCAATCATGAGTTATTCTCGGACCTCAAAGCCTACGAGTTTGAGCCGAGAAGAAAAGACCGAGGAAGAGACAATTTGTACCCAAAACAATTTGCTCTAATTGTCAAAGATGGGAAGAGAGTCGAGATCAAAGAGGCAATTGACCCCGGAAGAAATAGCCCGATGGTTAAAAGATTTAACAAGTTCTTTAACAAGAACTACAAGGGAGGAAAAGGGTGAATCTTCCGAGAAGACACTCACTCCCTCCCAAATCAAGGAAGACAGACCAACCAAGAGAAATGATCATCAAAAAGTTGAGTATCAAAGGGTGACAACTCAAGAATAGAAAGAGGCGATCAAAAAGCTGAATATCTATGTTGGAATCAGACAACCAGGTCACTATGCCATTGATCGCTCATATCCTCGTAGTCAACAAGTGCACGAGGGGATGAAGAAGAAAGAAAGATCTTGAGAGAAAGAAGACAAGAAAGGAAAAAGGCAATGATGGCTGCAGAGATCGCCGAAAAACAAGTCAAGGGAGACAGTGAGTTAAAAAGCGAGAAAGTGAAGCTGACTATTCAAGTGACTCGAAGAAGAAGCCCCGATCGCTTGATGGCCAAAGAACAAGATCAACCGATCAAGAAGATGAGGTACAATCTAACTCAACAAACTCGGACACTAGTGATAGTGATCGTGACACAAACACTTCATCACCCACTGATCTTTATGATTCATTAGGCAAAATGATGAAAGATTTTGAACACATTAAATCCTCACACACACTATTGAATGAGGAAAACAAATTACTCAAAGTCAAACTCAAAGTCGACTAAGGAGCCGAGTACTCTAAGTCAAATAGTCATAAATTATTGAGAATGAAAGGTTAAAGGTGAAAATGCTAAATTAATAGCAGAAATTGCTACTATAGAAAAGAGGAGAATGACCTCAAGAATGTTATTGCTTCGTTCACTAAGGCATCTAAATCATTGGATGATCTTATTATGAGTCAAAGAGAATGTGGAGACAAGACAGCTTAGGATTTAACTCCTCCGTGCTATGTCAAACCTCAAGAGTAATTCGGAAAAAGGATCTTCAAGTCATGAAGAGTCCGAAAAATCCAAAACTCTAAATGTTGCACACACATTCACTCCAAAGCACAATACTAAGCAAACGGCCTGGTTACAAAGGAAAAGGAAAATGACGATTGAGTGTCTTTGAAAGGACAAATGAGAAGAGATTCACCGAGTCCTCAAAGAAACTCCTAACAGAAAAATACTCTGTAAAAAGGAAGCGAGCTACCAAAAACCCCAGAAAATCCATAAAAGAAATACATATGATGGGAATGGTAGAAAATATCCAAGCCAAGCTGATTGGAATAATGTGAACTATCGGCATAGACTTATGGAATATAAGCCCGGATGGCAAAGGCCTAGAACTCAAAGAAAGGCCATTCCAAAAGTATAAGAGCTTTCATCAAGACACATATGCACTAGGCACTACACTCAAAAACACCACAATTACCTGCAAGGAAGGAAATTGCTAAAACACACATGCATGCGGCATCAAAAGAGACAGTTGTATGAACCTAGAATCCCCAAGCAATTTGCCAGGATTGATTATGATTATGGCACGATAGATGGCAACCCCTTAGAGTCAAAACATTTGGCTATAGGTTGGTTGGATCATCTTACAACTCTAACCCCTCGGACCCGGACAAGTATGGGTACCTAAAACTTAATTTCCTTGATTGCGGGTTCAAGGAATAAATGAAAGTGCGAGGAACCTGGTACATGGATAGTGGTCATTTCCGGACATATGACAGAAATAAGAGAAATCTGTCAAAATTCAAGGAAGTCAAAGGAGCAAAAGTCATATTTGGGGAAATGAAGCTCCTGGTGAAATAAGAGGCATTGGATCCATCAAGAGGAATGGATTAGAAATCACAGATGTTGCATACGTTGAAGGACTCAACTTCAACTTACTGAGTATCGATCGACTTTGTGACAAGGGCTACAATGTTGGATTCAACATGGGTATATGCCAAATCAAAGAAATTGAATCAAATGAAGTGGTCTTTGCAAGGATGTAGACAAAAAATATGTATGTAGTGGATTGGTCAATTGCAACACCCAAAGACTTGTCTACTAGCAAAGAGTACAATTTGAATCAAGGTGGTATTGTGGCACAAAAAGTCGAGTCACCTGAATTTCAAAACAATTAACAAGTCGGCAAGAAGTTATCTTGTAGAAGGACTTCAGTTCGAGATACAAGAAGGAGAGTATATGTGATGCATGTCGAAGGAAAACAAATCAAGTCGTCATTCAAAGAAAAGACATGCCCATCCTCAACAAGAATATTGCATCTACTTCATATGGATCTATTTGGCCCAGTGGAACCGGCCAACAAAGATAAGCGGAAAGAAATACACCTTGGTGGTAGTAGATGACTACTCAAGATATACATGGACAATATTCATGTGCGAAGAAAGAAACTCTACAAAAACTACCACGGTGATGAAGAGGATTCAAAATGAGAAGAGTCAAACCATTATCAAAATAAGATCGGATAGAGGAACCGAGTTTGTCAATGGAATAATAACTCGATTGTATTGAGAATGGTATTGGTCATGAACTATCGCCAGCAAGGACTCCACAATGAGAATGGAGTTGCGAAGAAGGAAGGCAGAACCCTCAAAGAAGCAAGGACCATGTTAGGTGGGTTACCAAAAAAAGATTTTGGGTGAAGCAATCAACACGACACTACACCCAAAACAGGATGTATGATAAATAGACAAATGACAAAGACTCCTATGAGATCCGGATGGAAGAAAACCAAGTGTTGCATATTTGAAATATTTGGATGTAAATGCTTCATCCACAACAATGGCAAAGACAACCTAAAGGCCTTTGATGCTAAAGTGATGAAGGTATCTTCTTAGGATACTCGGTGAAAGCAAAGCCTCTGAATACTCAACAAAAGAACTATGGTTACGAGAGGAATCCATTCATGTAGTATTCGATGAGCCAAATGTAAATGGAGAAGACATTGAAGAGTCGGTTGATAAGTCAATCATCCAATCATCTGACGAAGAGTCCCTATCTTTGAAGTCAAGTGGAATTATCAATTGAGAAGAAGATGACATAGTGAATCTCAAAAGCAATGGAAAATTTGCGGTAAGTGATAACGAGAGAGTGACCACACCAACACACCCAAGTCGATTGAATCGGCTAACTTACTCCAACCGATGTAAGATGGTGAGAGACCATCCACGAGAACTTGTCATTGGAGATATAAGAGAAGGTGTCAAAACAAGATCGAAACTCAACAAGAAGCTATGTTCACATGCTTCATCTCGCAAATAGAGCCAAAAGATGTGTCACAAGCATTGGATGACACACATTGGATTCAAGCTATGCAAGAAGAAATTTGAATCGGTTTGAGAGAAATAAAGTATGGGAATTAGTGCAAAGACCCATACATCAAAATGTTATTGGAACCAAATGGGTATTGAAATAAGATGAACGAGGAAGGCTGCGTGGTAAGAAACAAAGCATGATTAGTAGCCAAAGGATATTGCCAAGAAGGGGATAGATTTTGATGAAACATTTGCTCCTCGTAGCAAGATTGGAAGCTATAAGGATGTTTCTTGCCTATGCAGACTCACAAGAATTTCATTGTATATCGAGATGGATGTAAAAAGTGCATTCCTAAATGGTTTATTGGAAGAAGAAGTGTATGTTGAACAACCTCCAGGATTTGAGCAAAAGACTCTTGGAGATAAGGTATACAAACTCAAGAAAGCCTGTATGGATTGAAACAGGCACCCAGAGCATGGTATGACACCTGTCACAATTCCTAACGAAAATGGATTCACAAAAGGAAAAGTAGATAGAACACTTTTCAGAATTCAAGACAAGAAGAGTATCTTTGCTTGTTCAAATATATGTGGATGACATTATTTTTGGATCCACTAACAAAGAGTCATGTGAAAAATTTTCAAACCTCATGCAAAGTAAGTTTGAAATGAGCATGATGGGAGAGCGACATTCTTCCTTGGACTCCAAGTGAAAAAAGCAAGGATGGAACCTTCATAAGTCAAACAAAATATACCAGAGATTTAATGAAGAAATTTGGTATGGAAGAGAAATCTTCGTAAAAATACCAATGAACACATCAAAAATGGACATAGATGCGGATGGCAAACTCAGATCAAACAAGATCTGAGCACTTATTGGATCATGCTCTATCTCACGAAGCGGGCCGGACATCACCTTTCTTTGTAGGTGTATGTGCAAGATTTCAATCACTCCAAAAGAGAGCCATATGACAAGCTAAGAGAATATTGAGATACGAAAGGAAGCCAAGAAGTAGGCCTATGGTATCCAAAGGAAGGTGGATTCAAGCTAATTGGCTATTGATTAAAACTATCTTTGGATGCAGAGTGGACAAGAAGAGCACTTCAGGTACATGTCAAATGCTAGGAAACAGACTAATTTCCTGGTTTAGCAAGAAGCAAAACTCAATAGCCACCTCTACACTGGTGAGGCGAATACATAGGCTGCGGGCAAATTGTGCCCAAGTCCTATGGATGAGACAAAGTGAGAGACTATGAAATTGAAGAAAAAGAAATTCCAATCATGTGTGATAACACAAGTGCAATTGCAATCACTCAAAATCTGTGTTGCACTCAAGAACAAAACATATTGATGTCGATATCACTTCATAAGAGACCATGTTGAAAAGAAGGACATCATCCTGGAATATATCTCAACCGATAAACAACTAGCCGATATCTTCACAAAACCATTATGTGAGTCAAGATTTGAAGAACTCAAACATGAGTTGGGATTAATTGAACTGAAATGACATTGAGGCGAATTAAAGAAGAGAAATGGAAAGAAAAAGGGAAAAGGAGCTGAAAAATCGGCTAAATCACCAAGAAATCACCAGGAAAAAGACAAGCACCGAAGTCACCGATAGGAGTCGCTAAGAGAACTGTGAGGAGTAGAGTTAAATCGGCTAAGAGATAAGGTGAACAACTTATGAGCAAAGTGACAAAACGCAGATCGTTTGACTTAAGCGGCAATGTTTTAAGGAACACGTCGGCATAATGATGATGTGTCGGACATAAAGCGCACACCAAGCTTATGATTGGATATAAATCTTTGCCGCATTAAATACGAGACGTGAAATGCTCAATAGGCGTCGAAATCCAAGCCGTTGATTTCGATCACAATTCAAAAACGCCGCACGCCCTTTCATAAACCATATTTAAACCATTTTCGTCAGTTTCTCTCTCACACTTCTAAAACTGTTCATCTCTTTCTCTCAAAAGCAAAGGCAAAAATACTCTCAAACCCTATCAATCTTCAAATCAATTTCTGAGTTTTCCTTGATACAATTCTCGAGAAATGGTACCAACTTATGACTTTACCAAGTTAGGAAAGCAAATCCACACCGGTTCGACGGTGGATTTCGACGGAATAGTGAAGCGAGGGTCCGAAGCGACACCCTGGTGAAGAAAATCGCCGAGAAGTTGGAAACATCCGGACTAAAACCGTTTCTAACATTAGAATATCCGATGACCTATGTGGAGGAGGTCGCACAATTCTACGTGAATGCCGAGATTCACGATGAAGGAATCAAGTCATCTGTTTCACGGAAAGCGGTGACTATCTCTCGCCAAGATTTGGTGAACATTGCTCACTACCGCCAGGAAGGAGCATTTGAGATTAAAGAAGGCGATGTAAACTTGGGTGACGCATGGAAAGAAATAGCCAAGTCCGACTATCTTTGATAAAATAATATACACAAAAAACAAACAAGAGACTCGAATGAGGACTATCACAAGTTGTTGGACATAGTTGCCAAATGTATCGACATCAAATTTGGCGGCTTTGACCAATCACAAAGGCAAAAGCTGATTGTAATGGCTGCAATCATCGAAGAAAAGAAGATAAATCAAGGCTGAATTTGTCTGGCAATGGGACTCGCGAACGTGGGGAACAAGTCCTTCAAAGAAGATGGTTCATTTGGAGGATCCCTAGGATATGGCCTAGTGATTGGCCGGCTATTGGAGGTGAAAGGAGTCCCTCTTAGACATGGGAAAGCATTCCATGTTAACAAGAGGATGTTCGAGCTAACCTCTCTCGCGCTCGAAGCGAGCTTACGCCAAGAGAGGCGACACCGATGAGGGGAATCAGCCGACCCCGAAGATACAAATTGTTTCCTCCACCCCAAGAGAGCGCCCCTGCAGCCGCCAAGAAGAAAGCTACGCCTGTAGCAAAGAAAACCAAACATGCTCCCGCCCCGCAAAGCCAGTCACTGCCCGGGCGTGTGTCTCCCCCGTGCGAAGAACGGTCGAGAAGGACTCACAAATACCTTCTCCGATCGTCAAGAAGAGAGAACGAGAAGCCACGACGGCCCGCTCCTCGAAAAAGACACCGGCCGGCCCTACCGCCAAGACTCGAGAGGACAACGCCTCGAACTGAGAAATTCCCACAGTACAAACCAGGAGACGTAGAAGACTCGTCAAGCGGTCGAGCAGGAGAAACCAAATGAGTCGATTACTCAAAAGCACAAATACCGGAGACTACGGAGAAGTAGAGTCTCGGATGTAGTTGATAAACGACCAAGTCTGTCAAGCGTCAGCAGAGGCAACCAAGACACAAGTAGCTCACACAATCGAAGCACAAGAAAGAACTGCAGCGAATAGTGATGTAATGATCCTATCTCCACCTTACCCGACATCCAAAATCGTCTGCGTGAGTGGAGAAATGGAAGTTGAGCAAGTCGAGGAACAGTTCCAACGGCCTGAGTTCATAGAAGAAGAAGAGGAACTGCTAAATTTCCTTGGATTAACTCTTTGTGCTCCCGGCTCACGATGAAGACAAGCTGCACACGACATCCTGCAGATCTACAAGGACGGGGAGAGAAAAAGCAAGCTAAAGAAGCGAAGCACGTGAGAAGGCAAGCATCCGCCTATCTCCACACCACAGAACACACACATCCTCTCCTTGATGTCTTCTCACGACAAAGGACGAGGAACTAAAATCTTTGCGCCCGGAGAAGAGTTGCAAATGCAGGCAAGCATTGCACGACGAGTCAAGAATCCTTCACGAGCAAAGACTAATGGAGGGACCAGGAGAGTCATCCGGAACACCGAAATTGATCCAATGGGAGTGGTTCAAAGAAATCGCCAATGTTGTTCTTTGCTACCACTTCCCACTCACTCGGAAGAAGGCAACAAGGAGATGGCGATGAAATCGAACAATGGGGACCCCAACAGCCAACCCCTATTGAAGGTGTGCTACCACATGCCCCAACGGCTGAACAATCTATCGAAACAGCCGGGAGTTTGGAGACGAGTGACCCCATTACAAGTCACTCGGTGGTGCGCCCGGGGGAAACTCCCTCCACCGCAAAGAGTCGGAGGATCTTTGCGATGACTCCACAACGAATCAAGAAGCGAAGAAGAGAAATTACAATCACAAGAAGAACAACAAGTTGCCATCAACGAAGCTCGGGCGATTGAGACTGTCTTAGGTAGCCGAGGTGCCAACTACTCGAAGGCTAATGACGCTGCGATGCGGTCGAGGCACTGAGAAAGAACAGCCACAGGAGTTAACACTGCTACTGGGCGATGAAAGTGCAATCCATGGGGTTGAGACTCCAATGGATGCCATCAGAAGACCCTAAGACAGTGACACACTTTGTCAAAAGGGAGGACCAAGGCCTCGCAGCAAAGAGAGACCGCTGGGAAATGAAGGCCACGGGAGGTTGAGACTTCCCGGGTAAAGAAGTTGAAGTAGAGAACATCCCTCCTGCTATCATCGACCCATCTCGAGAAGGAGATCAACGCACTTCATGATTCCCGGACAACCACGATGTCACTTTTCCGGGATCGGAAGGCGAAGAAGAAGGCGAGTCATCCCCATGACAAATGCAAAAGACTCATTGGGGTGTTCCAAGCACGAGCAAGTCGATCCCAAGACTACTCGTCAAACTTTTAACTTTGATGATGAGCCACCATCGAAATCTCATCATCGTCCGATGACGCTCGATAAGGCCGAGACCGATCTCGAAAATGGAAAAATCACCGAGACCAACGGTTAAGACAAATAAGACAGCGAGGCTCGGCAAGCGGAGTGCTTCACAACAAGACCCACTCAACAAGAGACCATCTGCGAGCTCCTCAAGCTGCGCAGCGAGATCGATTCCCAAACGAATCCCGCGCACCACTCATCATCAAACAATTCCGATTGGCGGTGATGAATCCTTCGTAGAGTCTTTTCCTTTTTCACTTTGAAATACGAGAACTCCACGAAGAGTCGAAACGAACAAGCACGCTATCGACCAGCTCATCTTTTTTCACTCAAGCACCATTGTTCCAAATTCGTGCCGATTTTGATTTTGACGTGTATGGCCATCACCGCAATGAAGAATCACCGAAGTTCGAAAGTGTTCAAAGCACTCTTTGCTTTGGTTGAACGGATGGAGAGGCATCGAGCCTCTTTGGACATGCGATCGACAACAGAGATGCCAACCTTGGTGACTTGAGAGGCATCACAGTCGATAAGGGAATGGTGGCAACAAAGAAGAATCAATGCGTGTGGAACAGGTGAGATACTTGAACTTTGTTCAATAAGTCTTTGGTGTGGAAAGTCAAAATGCCGATGCAAAACGAAGCCGAGAGAACACATTGAGCATATGCATGAAGCTCACACTTTGCCAAAATCAAGTCAACTGCGTGAGCAAAATACAAATGATATACAACGTTTGGAAGAACACATGACTAGAAAATTTAGCCTTCTCATGGCCGAGATGAAGCGATTTCAAAGAGTCCAACGCTACTCGATCCGACCGTCGTCGCTTACAACACAGCCACTTGAAGCGAGAACTTCGACTATCCGCAGCTCGATTTCATGCTTGCCAACATGTTCCCTGGGTTCCTCTATCCTTTGATGATGCCAAAAAGGGGAAGAGGAATACCTTAAAGCGAAAATCAAGCCGAAAAGAAAGGAGCGGTGGGAAGGAAAATCACAGTGAGGAAGTCTTGAAACAGAATAAAGGAAAGCTTGTTGAGGGGAAGGATCAGCAGATGTGACATTAATGATTGCACAAACCCCCAACAAGGTCCTGTCTGGCAATCGACATTATAAGCGAAAACTCCCGTGACTCGCCACTCCAACACTGTTGTATCTATGGTGAGAAGAAAAAGCAATTGAAGCGGGGATGAAGGAAGTGGAAGGAAGAATGGATGCCAGGGTGATGAACATCTTGAAAGAACATGGAGGCATTCCGATTGACAGAGACACCTATGCCATTTCGTATGTCGGGACAGAGCCACGATCGGTCGATGAATTTAAAACGCTCGAATCCCGAAGGATACTTTGCAAATATGTCTATGGCTCAAGCTTGGGACTTGTCTTGGGAAAAGGGTCTCACGTTATGTGAAGAAGGACAGGACGAGACTTCCTAAGATCACTCTGTCACTCTGCTAGTCACTCACCAGGGGAAGAAGAAGACCCGATCAAGATATCGCCCGAGGTAGAGGAAGAAGCGATAGTGGAGGAAGAAGCTTGGACCTGGGCCTCTCGCCAGAATATTGAATCACGTAGATCCGGAAAGAAAGGAGGATCTCTTTGGTGGGCTTGACCAAGTGGCAAATTTAAAAGTGGCTAAATCTAACGCCGAGTATGCAAAGAGATTAGAAGAAGAAAACAAGAGACAAACTCGGCTATGGCGGGAGAGACAGGAAAGAATAAGAAGAGATGAAGCTGCCAGAAAGCATATGAGAAGAAAAAAAGAAGCGGTGACGAAAAAAGAGAAAGAAGAGAAGAAGATCTTTGATCAAGATGAAAGAAGGAGACAATGAAAGAAGATGAAGTGTTCTTTGTCAACCCTTCGTGTATTTTATTATGTAAATACATACAATGTAAGTCTTCTGTAATAAAGCTATAAATTCTTTATTTTTTGTGAAGACAAGTATATACTCGATACACCTTGTAATTGTGTTAAGTACAAGAATGATATGATCAATAAAAAGATTGATTCTCGCATACATTCTATGTCAATACACTATCTGTATGTATCTTTGTTATTTGCATCTTTGTATGGTTTAAGTTTTGGCATCATCAAAAAGGGGGAAATTGCTAGGAATTTTATTGTTTAGATTTTGATGAATGCCATGTAAAACTTAGAATAGAAAGTTGGCACCCCAATTCTTGTTGTAAAATGCATTGTAATGAATAGAGTGCCAAGTCGAGTTAAGTCACTACGCCTAACATGCAAGAAGACAATCAAGATGGAAGGAAAACTCTGCTGCGAGACAGTGAGTATGGCAAAGAAGAGTAGACGGGAACTCTATCAAGAAGCGGTGAGATGCAAAGTGAGTGGAGCATCGATCAAGTCAACTCAAGAAAAGCCAAGTCTCAAGTTGAAGTGACAAAGAGTCATCCAATGATTGGAAGTGACTCTAAGTCACCTGGGGAAAGCAAGGAAATGCGATCAAGTCGAGATAATCGTAAAAAGAACCGTTGCCGTAAATCAAGAGATTTACTTAAACAAGTAATATCTCCATACCACCTTTCTTGGAGTGCTCACCCGAAGCGTGCAAAAGGAATGAACCAATGGGAAGCACTACACCGTGTCGAACTCGAAAAGGTGAAAGAACAATTCATACGAGGAAACGGCAATTCCAAGAACTGCAAGCCAACGATCGCAAAGTGACTTTCAAAAATAAGCCTATCTCTTCAACGGGCAAATTTTTGAAAGTTCACTATAAAAGGCCGAGGAGTTTGTTTGAGATGAGGGATGACACACACGCGAGATATACAAGCACATCGTAAAAACAAACATTCTCAATCCTCAAGCTACATTACAAGTACATCAATCCAACACTCACCGTGAAGGAAAGAGAACTTCTATCGGTTGAAGAGGAAACTTTTGAAAACAAGGGGTCTACATCCGGGAAGGATTGTAGAAAGGTTCAAGGTTGAACCAAGTCTTAAGCTTTTGGAGGGCTTCGTGATCAAATCCAAAGAGCTTGAGCAAGTGAGTCAGAGTAACAAAGCAAATGCTTTGCCTGTGAAGAAGAAGGCTAGTCGTCGAGAAGCCACCGAGTGATCAAGCGTCTCAGATCGAGTCCCTAAGGATCAAGTCGGCGTGATCAAGACTTGTATCCGGACTGTTACCACTTTGTAAACCGATCATTACTTAGTGGATTCCTCCGGGGAGTTGGAGAAGAGAGGAGTAGAAGAATTACCCGTCTTCGAACCTCTATAAAAACTTTCTTGTGTCATTTACATTTCAAAGATTTAAATTCTCGCACTTTTAATCGCTTATATCTGTGATAAATTTGCTATCCATTTGATAATTTATAAGTACTAAATCAAGCTCTAAAATCTTACTTAATCAAACTTAAGGGTGTTAAGTCTTCCGCTGAAAATAAAACCACGATTGAGTTAAATTATAGCCAACAAATGAGTTACTCCATCAATGTACTCAAATTTGAGTGAATCATGAGAGATTAACTCTCTTGAGTGACTAATTATTGTCCATCAAGGACACAATTGTGTAGAATCAACTATGTAGATTTAAAGAGACTAAATCGAAAATTTGGTAAGGTTTATTCAACCCCCTTCTAAACCTTACACTTACACCCCTTGGACCTACACTGACTATAATTTAATTAAATCATTAAAAATATAATTTTTGTTGGACAATTCTGAAAAATATATCTTAATATTTATAAGGAATGTGAATATGAAAATATTAATTTCAAGGTCCTTAGTAAGTTTTAAAATAAAATCCTTTTTACTAAGGAAAGTATTTTCTTACCTAGGGTTTTAAATGTTCGGTAAGTTTCAGTGCGGACTCGGAAAAGAGTAAGATCAGTTTTAAATTTTTCTAATAATTCTAGTGGGTTATTGTTTTTCGAGGCTCGGGTCGAGTTTTGAAATTTGTCGATTTGCCCTGTAGTTTCAATAATTATGGTTTTAGACTCGATATTTTAAAAATATATATCTCTTAAACCAGGAAGGGTTTTGTGGTGATTCAAAGTTTCAAATATTCCTTATAACATTAATGAGTTGTGGTAAAATAGTTTTAGAAAAACCGCAAGTTAGGTATCCCATTTTTAAATTTACGATTTGACCCAAAAGTGATTTTTTTTGTCGATAAGGACTTGTTTCAAGTCCGATTGTTATGCAATTTGAACGAAAGTTCCAAAATATCATAATAATTATGTCCGTAAAATATTTGGAGTATCGGGACTGTCCAATTTCAAAAATTATAGTTTCGTCCTTTTAGTTTTAAAATTTTACATTTTGGTATCAAGTTTATTCCTTATTGTGTTTTTTTTTTCACTGAAGGGTCTCCAAATCTTTTAAGTCACTTCATATCTATGAGTTACAGAGTCCTGAGTCCAAATTTTCAATTTTCAGAGGATGCCTTTCACAATTTTAATATTTATACTTTTGGTCCTATATTTTGCGATAATTATAAAAATGGCCCAAGTGCGGATTCTTTGTGCAAGTCACAAGTCCAGAATTCAAGTAATATATAAAAATTAATATTAAATATTTATAAATCATATTTTGACATGCATAGCATCAAACATCATAAAAACACAATGATGAACATTTTAACAACATTTTTGCAAGAAAAGAATATCATACTCAACTTTTTTTTTTGTTGAAGTTTCATTAAAACACGACTCTCATTAATATATTCTAAGTTTCATAAAATACCATATTATCACATGAGCATGCATTTTTATGCACTTAGTAGAAAGAATGATGCAATTTGTAGAAATATTTTTCACCCACCTTAATAGTTTTCAAGTATATTCTTTTAAAATAAAGTTCTTCCTCTTGGATCCCAAATTCTTGGCTTCAAACTCACCAAGTCAGCCCCTATGTAGTCCAAACACATATTCTTGGGTAAAAGTGTGAGGTTTCAAATCAAGAAGAAAATAGGTGCACTAAAACCAAAAGTGACCAATACTTACTCTAATCTCCTTAATTAGTCTTCAAAAATGAGCTTAACTTTTGTCAAGTTTCTAACCTCAAATTTGAGCTCTATAGGTCAGCCCCTATGCAACTCCAAAACAATATTTTGGTGTTAGAGTTTGTTAGGAATTTTATTGTTTAGATTTTGATGAATGCCATGTAAAACTTAGAATAGAAAGTTGGCACCCCAATTCTTATTGTATAATGCATTGTAACAATTAGAGTGGCCAAGCTGAGTTAAGTCGGCGCCCTAACCTTCTGAAGACAATCAAGACCGGAAGGAAGACTCTGTGAGACAACCGAGTATGGCAAAGAAGAGTAGACGGAACTCTACTAAAGAAGCGGAGAGATGCGACCAAGTAGAGTATCGGTCAAGTCAACTCGAGAAAAGCCAAGTCTCAGTTGAAGTGACAAAAGAGTCATCCATGATTGGAAGGCGACTCTAAGTCACCTGGGAAAGCAAGGAAATGCGATCAAGTCGAGATAATCGTAAAAGATCCGTTGCCGCGAGAAATCAAGAGATTTACTTAAACAAGTAATATCTCCATACCACTTTTTCTCGGAGTGCTCGGTCTGAAGCGTGCAAATGGAATGAACCAATGGGAAGCACTACACCGTGTCGAACTCGAAAAGGTGAAAGAACAATTCATACGAGGAAATGGCAATTCCAAGGACCGCAACAAGACAAACCAACGATCGCAAGTGACTTTCAAAAATAAGCCTATCTCTTCAACGGGCAAATTTTTGAAAGATCACTATAAAAAAGGCCGAGGAATGACTCGAGAGAAGGTAACACGAACCACGAACATTCAAGAAATCAATGAAATTATAACCGTAAAAACTCTCAAATCATTCAAGATTAATCCTCAAGCTGCATTACGAAGTACATCAATCCAACACTCACCGTGTGAAGGAAAGAGAACTTCAATCGATTGAAGGGGAAACTTTTGAAGAAAAGGGGTCTACATTCCACGAAGGATTGTAGGAAGGTTCAAGGTCGAACCAAGTCTTAAGCTTTTGGAGGGCTTCGTGATCAAATCCAAAGAGCTTGAGCAAGTGAGTCAGTGTAGCAAAGCAAATGCCTGAAGAAGCCGAGTCGTCGAGGCCACCGAGTGATCAAGGCGTCTCAGGCCCGAGTCCCAAAGGATCAAGTCACCGTGTGTGATCAAGACTTGTATCCGGACTGCTACCACTTTGTAAACTGATCATTACCTAGTGGATTCCTCCGGGAGTTGGAGAAGAGAGGAGTAGAAGAATTACCCCATCTTGAACCTCTATAAAAATTTTCTTTGTGTCATTTACATTTCAAAGATTTTAATTCTGCATTTTTAACTCGCTTATATCTGGATAAATTTGCTATCCACTTGATAATTTATAAGTACTAAACCAAGCACTAAACTCTTGCTTAATCAAACTTAAGGGTGTTAAGTCTTCCAATAAAAACAAAACCACAATCGAGTTAATTTAGTGCCAACAATGAGTTATTCCTTCAACAAATCGGTTAGTCATTGAGAGATTAACTCTCTTGTGTGACTAAATTGATTGTCCATCAAGGACACAGTGTGTAGTATCAACTCGAATATTTAAAAAGGACTAAATCGAAAATTTGGTAAGGTTTATTCAACACCCCTTCTAAACCTTACACTTACACCCCTTGGGACCTACAAGTGGTATCGGAGCGGTTGGTTCATTGAACCCTCCGCACTGAGTTCTTGAACTAGATCTCCAAACTTTTCAAAGTCTGCTTTAGTACTTAAACTCTCGAAACTCTTTTTATAATTAAAAGTTATTATCATGGAAGCAAATTTGACACGCATCCCTATGTTCACTATTGAAGAATTTGATGATTGGAAAATTCGTATGCGCTCATCTATCGGCATTACATGATGACATGTGGATAGTGATAGAAGATGGGCCTCTGCAAATCTTAAAGGTGAACACATATGTCGAAGAGTTGCGGTGAAGGAGAAAGAAGATGTTGCTCCCGGACGTCATGGTTGAAAAACCAAGAACTGAGTGGACAAATGATGATAGAAAAAGATACAACCTGGATAATGTAGCCAAGGACATCCTTTACAAAACCTTGGACAAAGCCATGTTCAATAAAGTCAAATCATGCAAAACGGCTAAAGAAATGCAGGACAAGCGACATTGATTTGTGAAGGCTCGGAGCAAATCAAAGAAAACAAATTATCGGTGGGTGGCTGAAAATTTGAGAACTTCAAAATGATCTCGGGAGAAAACCTGGATCAACTAGATGCTCGGTTCACGAAATCACAAATGAGCCGTATGCACTTGGAAATGAATATACACGAAGAAATGTGTATGAAGATCCTAAAAGTCTTCCAAATTGAATGGGAAATGAAGGTCATGGCACCGAGACATTCCATGGACCTATCAAAGACATCCAACCATGAGTTATTCTCGGACCTCAAAGCCTACGAGTTTGAGTGAGAAGAAAAGACCCGAGGAAGATCAATTTGTACCCAAAATAGCTGCTCTAATTGTTAAAGATGTGAAGAGAGCGAGGTCAAAGAAGTCATTGACCCGGAAGAAATAGCCCCGATGGTTAAGAGGTTCAACAAGTTCTTCAATAAGAACTACAAGAGAGAGAAAGGTGAATCTTCCGGAAGAGACACTCGCTCCTCCAAATCAAGGAAAGATAGGCCAACCAAGAGAACAGATCATCAAAAAGTTGAGTATCAAAGGGTGACATTCCAAGAATGGAAAGAGCGATCAAAAGGTTGAATATCTATCTTTGAACTATGACAACAACAGTCACTATGCCATTGATTGTCCATATCCTGTAGTCAACAAATACGAGGGATGAAGAAGAAAGGAAGGTCTTGAGAGAAAGAAGACAAGAAAGGAAAAAGGCAATGATGGCCGCTGCGATCGACTAAACTGCTGAAAAAGCCAAGTCAAGAAGACATCGATTCAGATTCGAGCATGAAGTGACTACTCAAGTGACTCGAAGAAGAAGCCCGATCTGCTTGATGGCCAAAGAACAAGATCAACGACCAAGAAGATGAGGTACAATCTAACTCATCAAACTGGAACACTAGTGATAGTGAGTACGTGACACACACACTTCATCACCCACCGTCTTTATGATTCATTAGGCAAAATGATGAAAGATTTTGAACACATTAAATCCTCACACACACTATTGAATGAGGAAAACAACTACTCAAGAATCAAAACTCAAAGTGACTAAGGAGCTGAGTACTCTAAGTCAAATAGGGCGATGAGAATGAAAGTTTAAAAGTGAAAATGCTAAATTAATAAGCGAGAAATTGCTGCTATAGAAAAGAGGAGAATGACCTCAAGAATGTTATTGCCTCATTCACTAAGGCATCTAAATCATTAGATGATCTTATTATGAGTCAAAGAGAATGTGGAGACAAGGCAGGGCTTAGGATTTAATTCCTCGTGCTATGTCAAACCTCAAAAGTAATTTTGAAAAAAGGATCTTCAAGTCATGAAGATCGAAAAATCCAAAACTCTAAATGTTGCACACACATTCACTCAAAGCACAATAACAAGCAAAGCTGGCCTTGGTTACAAAGGAAAAGGAAAACGGCCGATTGAGTGTCTTTGAAAGGCAGTGAGAAGAGATTCACCGAGTCCTCGGCAAACTCCTAACGAAAATACTACGCAAGAAGAAGCGAGCTACCAAAAATCCCAGAAAATCCATAAAAGAAATACATATGATGGGAATGGTAGAAAATATCCAAGCCAAGTGATTGGAATAATGTAAACTATCGGCATAAACTTATGGAATATAAGCCCAAATGGCAAAGGCCTAGAACTCGGCAAAAGGCCATTCCAAAAGTACAAGAGCTTTCATCGGCACACATATGCACCTAGGCACTACACTCAAAGACACCACAATTACCCAAGGAAGGCAATTGCTAAAACACATATGCGGGCATCTGAGACAAAATAGGCAATTTGTATGAACCTAGAATCCCCAAGCAATTTGCGGGATTAATTATGATTATGGCAGCGATAGATGGCAACCCCTTAGAGTCAAATCATTTGGCTATAAGTTGGTTGGATCATCTTACAATTCTAACCCCTCGGGACCCGGACAAGTATGGGTACCTAAAACTTAATTTCCTTGATTGCGAGTTCAAGGAACAGTGAGTGCCAAGGAACCTGGTACATGGATAGTGTCATTTTCCAGGACACATGACGAAACAAGAAAAATCTGTCAAAATTCAAGGAAGTTAAAGGAGCAAAAGTCATATTTGGAGGAAATGAAGCTCCTGGTGAAATAAGAGGCATTGGAACCATCAAGAGGAATGGATTAGAAATCACAGGCGTTGCATATGTTGAAGGACTCAACTTTAACTTTGCTAAGCATCGATCAACTCTGTGTGACAAAGGTTACAACGTTGGATTCAACATGGGTATATGCCAAATCAAAGATATTGAATCAAATGAAGTTGTCTTTGCAAGGATGTAGACGAGAAAAATATGTATGTAGTGGATTGGTCAACGCAACTCCCGACATGTCTACTAGCAAAAGCACAGCAATGAATCAAGTTGGTTGTGGCACAAAAAGTGAGTCACACTGAATTTCAAAACAATTAACAAGCTGGCAAGAAGTCATCTTGTGGAAGGATTACCGGACTCGATATACGAAAAGGAGAGTATATGTGACGCATGTCGAAGGAAAACAAATCAAGTCGTCATTCAAAAAAAGACATGCCCATCCTCAACAAGAATATTGCATCGCTTCATATGGATCTATTTGGCCCAGTGGAACCGGCCCGGCATAAGTGGAAAAGAAATACACCTTTGTGGTAGTAGATGACTACTCAAGATATACATGGACAATATTCATGAGTAAGAAAGAAAGAAACTCTACAAAAACTACCACGGTGATGAAGAGGATTCAAAACGAGAAGAGTCAAACCATTATCAAAATAAGATCGAGACCAGGAAGGCGAGTTTGTCAATGGAATAATAACTTCGATGTTGTATTGAAAATGGTATTGGTCATGAACTATCGGACAAGAACTCCTCGGCGAGAATGGAGTTGCGAGAAAGAAGAATAGAACCCTCAAAGAAGCGGCAAGGACCATGTTAGGCACGGGGTTACCAAAAGATTTTGGGGCGAAGCAATCAACACAACTTGCTACACCCAAAACAGGATGTATGATAAATAGACGGTGACAAAGACTCCCTATGAGATCTGGGTGGAAGAAAACCAAATGTTGCATACTTGAATATTTGGATGTAAATGCTTCATCCACAACAATGGCAAAGACAACCTAAAGGCTTTTGATGCTAAAAAAGCGATGAAGGTATCTTCTTAGGATACTCGGTGAAAGCAAAGCCTACTGAGGATACTCAACAAAAGGACTATGATTACTGAAGAATCCATTCATGTAGTATTCGATGAGCGAAATGTAAATGGAGAAGACATTGAAGAGTCAACTTGATAAGTGAATCATCCAACCATACGAGAAGAATCCCTATCTTTGAAGTGAAAAGTGGAATTATCAATTGAAAGAAGATGAGATTCTTGAATCTCAAAAGCAATGGAGAATTTGCGGCTAAGTGATTACGAGAGAGGCGACCCGCAGCAACAACTGTGCAAGTCGATTGAATCCGACTAACTTACTCCAACGATGTAAGATGGTGAGAGATCATCCACGAAACTTGTCATTGGAGATATAAGAGAAGGTGTCAAAACAAGATCGAGAACTCAACAAGAAGCCATGTTCACATGCTTCATCTCACAAATAGAGCCCAAAAGACGTGTCACAAGCCTTGGGCGACACACACCGGATTCAAGCTATGCAAGAAGAGTGAATCGGTTTGAAAGAAATAAAGTATGGGAATTAGTGCAAAGACCCGTACATCAAAATGTTATAGGCACCAAATGGGTGTTCGAAATAAGATGAACGAGGAAGGTTACGTGGTAAGAAACAAAGCAAGACTAGTAGCCAAAGGATATTGCCAAGAAGAAGGGATAGATTTTGATGAAACATTTGCCCCTGTAGCAAGATTGGAAGCTATAAGGATGTTTCTTGCCTATCTTCTCACAAGGATTTCATTGTATATCGAGATGGATGTAAAAGTGCATTCTGAATGGTTTATTGGAAGAAGAAGTGTATGTTGAACAACCTCCGAGGATTTGAAGCGAAAACTCTTGGAGATAAGGTATACAAACTCAAGAAAGCTCTATATGGATTGAAACAGGGCACCCGAGCTTGGTATGATACATTGTCACAATTCCTAACCGAAAATGGATTCACAAAAGGAAAAGTAGATAGAACATTATTGAAAATTCAAGACAAAAAGAGTATCTTTGCTTGTTCAAATATATGTGGATGACATCATTTTTGGATCCACAAACAAGAAGAGTCTGTGTGAAAAGTTTTCAAACCTCATGCAAAGTAAATTTGAAATGAGCATGATGGGAGAGTGACATTCTTCCTTGGACTTCAAGTGAAAGCAATGAAGGATGGAACCTTCATAAGTCAAACAAAATACACCAGAGATTTAATGAAGAAGTTTGGTATGGAGGATAAATCTTACGTAAAAATACCAATGAACACATCGATCAAAATGGACATGGATGCGGATGGCAAGCACAGAGATCAAACAAGATCTGAGCACTTATTGGATCATTGCTCTATCTCACAAAGCGAGCGGACATCCGGACATCACCTTTCTTTGTAGGTGTATGTGCAAGATTTAAACTGCTCCAAAAGAGAGCCATATAAGCGACTAAGAGAATATTGAGATACTTGAAAGGAAGCCAAGAAGTAGGCTATGGTATCGAAGGAAGGTGGATTCAAGCTAATTGGCTATTGATTAACTATCTTTGGATCACGAGTTGATAGGAAAAAGCACTTCGGCACATGTCAAATGCTTTAGGAAACAGTGATTTCTGGTTTAGCAAGAAGCAAAATTCAATAGCCACCTCTACAGTGAGGCGAGAATACATAGGCTGAGCGGGCTTTGTGCCCAAGTCCTATGGATGAGGCAGAAATGAGAGACTATGAGGTTGAGGAAAAAGAAATTCCAATCATGTGTGATAACACAAGTGCAATTGCAATCACTCAAAATCTGTGTTGCATTCAAGAACAAAGCACATTGATGTCGAGATATCACTTCATAAGAGATCATGTTGAAAAGAAGGACATCATCCTGGAATATATCTCAAGCGATAAACAACTAGTGACATCTTCACAAAACCATTATGTGAGTCAAGATTTGAAGAACTCAAGCATGAGTTGGGACTAATTGAGCTGGTGACACTCGAGGCGAATCAAAGAAGAGAAATGGAACATAAAAGGGGTGAAAAAGAGTGAAAATGCAATCACTCGATGTCACCATATCGGAAAAAAAACTACACCGAGTTAGTGATAGCTGAGTCACTAAGAGAACTATGAGAAGTAGAGATAAATCGGCTAAGGGATAAGCTGAATAACTTATGAGCAAAGTGACAAAACGCGATCGTTTTGACTAAGCGGGAATGTTTTAAGGAATACGTCGACATAATGATGATGTGTACGGACATAAAAGTGCACACCAAGCTTATGATTGGATATAAATCTTTGCCGCCGCATTAAATACGAGACATTAAATGCTCAATAGGCGTGCAAAATCCAAGCCGTTGATTTCGATCACATTTCAAAACCACCCGCACATCCTTTCATAAACCATATTTAAACATTTTTCATCCGTTTCTTTCTCACACTTCTAAAAGCTGTTCATTTCTTCCTCTCAAAAGCAAAGGCAAAAATTCTCTCTAAACCCTATCTATCTTCAAATCAATTTCTGAGTTTTCTTGATATAATCTGAAAAATGGCACCAACTTATGACTTTACCAAGTTAGGAAAGCAAATCCACACGGCTCTACGGTGGATTTCGACGGGATGGTGAAAGCAGGGGTCCGGCGACACCCTAGTGAAGAAAATCGCTGAAAAGTTAGAAACGTCCCGGGCTAAAACCGTTTCTAACGTTAGAATATCCGATGACCTATGTGGAGGTCGCACAATTCTCGTGAATCTTGAGATTCACGATGAAGGAATCAAGTCATATGTACGGAAGCGGTGACTATCTCGCGAGGATTTGGTGACCAACTTTGCTCACTACCGAGGAAGGAGCATCGAGATTAACGAAGGCGATGTAAACCTGGCGATGCTTGGAAAGAAATAGCCAAGCCCGACTTTCTTTGATAAAATAATGTATCTGACAAACAAGAAGAGAAATGGCTTTGAAGGAGGATTATCACAAGTTGTTGGACATAGTTGCCAAATGTATCGACATCAAATTTGGCGACTTTGACCAATGTCAAAAAGGCAAAATTGATTGTAATGGCTGCAATCATCGCGAGAAAAGAAGATAAAGCTGAAATGAGTTTGTCTCTGCAGACTCTGCCCGAGCGTGGGAACAAATCCTTCAAAGAAGATGGCACATTTGGAGGATCCCTAGGATATGGCCTAGTGATTGGCCGGCTAATGGAGGTGAAAGGAGTCCCTCTTAGACATGGGAAGGCATTCCATGTTAACAAGAGGATGTTGAGCAAACCTCTCTGGCGCCTGAAAGAGAGCTTACGCCAAGAGAGGCGACACGAGTGAGGGGGAATCGGTGACCACTGAAGATCTGTTGTTTCCTCCCCACCCAAGAAGAAAAGCGCCTGCGGTACTAAGAAGAAAAATGCCTAGCAAAGAAAAGAAAACCAAACATGCTCCCCCCGCTGCGGAGTCACTGCCCCGGCGGCCGTGTCTCCTGCCCTGCGGCGGCGATCGAGAAGGACTCACAAATACCTTCTCCGATCGTCAAAAAGAGGAGAACCGAGAAGCCCACGATGGCCCGCTCCTTAGAAAAAGACACCAACACCGGCCCCGGCCAAGACTCGAGAGGACACCATCTCTCGAACCGAGAAATCCCTCTGGTACAAACTAGGAGACGAAGAAGAATCATCAAGCGATCAATGGAGAAACCAACAGGTTGAGTCGATTACTCGCTAGAGCAAATACGAAGACTACTTTGGAGAAGTAGAGTCTCGGATGTAGTTGATGAAACAGACCAAATCTGTTGAAGCGCGATCGGAGAGGCAACTCAAGACACACCGTAGTTCACACAATGAAACACAAGAAGAACACCTTAGAAGCGGATAGTGATGTAATGATCCTATCCCCACCTTACCCGGACATCCAAAATCGTCTGCGTGAGTGGAGGAAATGGAAGTTGAGTAAGTCGAGGAGCAGTTCCAACGGCTGAGTTTATAGAAGAAGAAGAGGAAGCTGCTAAATTTCCTTGGACTAAAAATCGCGTGCTCCCAAAGATGAAGACAAGCGCTTAGACATCCTGCGCAGATTTTTAAGGAAAAGGAGAAAGAAAAGCAAGGCGGGGAAGCCGAGGCACGTGAGAAGGCAAGCATCATCCCTATCTCGGCACCCGCGAGAACACACACATCCTCTCCTTGATGTCTTCTCCGAAAGTGATGAGGATCAGGAGAGAATCTTTGCCCTGAGAAGAGTTGCAAATGCACGGCAAGCATTGCATGAATCGAGAATCCTTCACGAGCAAAGATTGATGGAGGGACCAGGAGAGTCCTCGAAACACGATTGGAAATTGATCCAATGGGAGTGGTTGACAAATCGCCATGTTGTTCTTGCTACCACTTCCCCACTCACTCGGAAGAAGCGATAAGGACCTGGCGATGAAAGCGGGATAGTGGGGACCCCGATCGAGCCAACCCCTATTGAAGGTGTGTTACCACCGCCCCACGCGTCTGAACAATCAATCGAAACAGGGGAGTTTGGAGACGAGTGACCCCATTCAAGTCACTCGGTGGTGCGCCCGGTGAGAAACTCCTCCACTACGGCAAGGTTGGAGGATCTGCAGATGACTCCACAACGAATCAAGGAGGCGAAGTAGAGAGAATACAAACACAAGAAGAACAACAAGTTGCCATCAACGAAGCTCGGGCGATTGAGACTGTCTCACTCGAGGTGCCAACCTAACTCTCAAGGCTAATGACACTGCAGAGCGATCGAGGCCTGAGATGGAACGGCCACCAGGGAGTTAACACTGCAGGCGATGAAAGTGCAATCCATGGGGTTGAGACTCCATGGATGCCACCGAAAGACCCTAAGGCAAGGTGACCTTTGTCGAAAGGGAGGACCAAGCCTCATTGCGGTAGAGAGCTGGGAGGTAATGAAGGCCCACGGGAGGTTGAGACTTCCGGGGTAAGGTAAGCAAGTCGAGAACATCTCTCCTGCTATCATCGACCCATCGAGAAGGAGATAAGCGCACTTCATGATTCCCGGGATAATCCACGATGTCACATTTATGGGATCGGAAGCGAAGAAAAGAAGCTGAGTCATCCCCGTGCCAAATCCAAAAGACTTCACCGCGGATGTTCCAACCACGAGCAAGTCGATCCCAAGACTACTCGTCAAACTTTTAACTTTGATGATGAGCCACCAATGGAAATCTCATCATCGTCCGATGACGCTTCGATAAGGCCGAGGACCGTCTACTCAAATGGAAAAATCGGTGAGACCAACGAAGGCTGTTGAGACAGTTGAGGCTCGGCAAGCGGGTCCACTTCACAACAAGACCCGGCTCAACAAGAGACCACCTGCGCAAGCCCCTCAAGTGCGAGGAGATCGATTCCCAAAAAAAGAACTTCACGCGCACCACTCATCATTGAACAGATCCCGGTTGGCGGTGATGAATCTTTTGTAGAATCTTTTCCTTTTTCCCTGGAGTACCGAACTCCATGAAGAGTCGAGAGAATGAACGCAGCGCCGCTATCACGGACCAGCTCCGTTTTCTCTTGGTACCATTGTTCCAGCTTCTTATGACTTTGATCTTTGTATGGCCATCCGCAATGTAAGGAAGAATCAATTTGAAGTTCGAGAAGTGTTCAAGGCACTATTTGCGAGTTGAACGGATGGAGAGGCATCGAGCCCTCTTTGGACATGCGGCGGACAACGAGAGATGCCAACCTTACGGCCCGACTTGAGAGGCATAACAATCGAATAAGGGAATGGTGGCAACAAAGACAAACAATGCGTGTGGAACAAGTGAGATACTTGACACATTGTTCAACAAGTTCTGGTATGGAGAGTGAAAAATGCTTGATGCAAAAACGAAGGCGAGAGAACATATTGAGCACATGCATGAAGCTCACATTGCTTTGAGGTTAAGGCTGCTGCGTGAGCAAAACAAGAGTGATCTCGGCGTTTGGAAGAGACCATGAATACAAAATTCAGCCTTCTCATGGCCGAGATGAAGTGATTTCAAAGAGAGTCCAACGCTACTCGATCGAATTTCGTCTTGCATACTCTGCAGCAGACTCGAGACAAAACTCAACTATCGGCGAGGCTTGACTTCACCTTGCAAGTCTATTTCAAGCGTTCCTCTCTCCTTTGATGATGCCAAAAAAAGGGGAAGAGGAATACCTAAAAAAGCGCAAAGGGGATCTGAAGTTGAAAAGGTAGGAGTAGGCGAGAAGGAAAATCAGGTGAGGAAGTATTAAAACGAAGAAAGGAAAATGCTGTTGAGGGGAAGGATCAAAAGATATGACCTTGATGATTGCACAAACCCCTCAATAGGGTCTGTCACGGTGACATTATCGGCACAAACTCCCCGTGACTCGCCACTCCAACACTCTGTATCTATGGTGAAAAGAGAAAAACAATTGAAGCGGGGATGAAGGAAGTGGAAGGAAGAATGGATGCCAGGGTTATGAACATCTTGAAAGAACATGGAGGCATCCCATGAAGCGAAACCCGATCGGTTAACGAATTCAATTCAAAACGCTTCGAATCGAAGGATACTTTGCAAATATGTCTATGGCTCAAGCTTGGGACTTATCTTGGGAAAAGGGTATCACATTATGTGAAGAAGGCGACGAGCGACGGACTATTAGCGATCGCTCTGCTTTGTCACTCATTGTCACTCAATTTGGAAAGAAGAAGACCCGTCTGACAATACACACCCGGAGGTAGAGGAAGAAGCGTGGTGGAGGAATAAGCTTGGACCTAGGCCTCTGCCCAAGAATATTGAATCGTAGATCCGAGGAAAGAAAGGAGGGATCTCTTTGAACTTGACCAAGTGGCAAATTTGAAAGTGGCTAAAACTAATGCCGAGTATGCAAAAAGAATAGAAGAAGAAAACAAGAGACAAACTCAACTATGGGAGGAGAGACGAGGAAAGAATAAGAAAAGATGAAGGCTGCCCGGGAAGGCATATGAAAAAAAAAGAAGGCGGTGACGACGAGAAAAAGAGAAGAAGAGAAGAAGATCTTGAACAAGATGAAAGAAGGAGGCAAAAGAAGATGAAGTGTTGTTGTCCAACCCCCGTGTATTTTATTATGTAAATACATACAATGTAAGTCTACGTAATAAAGCTATAAATTCTTTATTTTTTGTGCGTAGGCAAATATGAACTCGATACACCTTATAAACAATTGTGTAAAAAGTACAAGAATGATATGATCAATAAAAAGATTGATTCTGCGCATACATTCTATGTCAATACACTATCTGTATGTATCTTTGTTATTTGCATTTTTGAATGGTTTAAGTTTTGGCATCATCAAAAAGGGGGAATTGTTAGGAATTTTATTGTTTAGATTTTGATGAATGCCATGTAAAACTTAGAATAGAAAGTTGGCACCCCAATTCTTATTGTATAATGCATTGTAACAATTAGAGTGGCCAAAGTGAGTTAAGTCGGCCTACGCCCTAACCTCGCAAGAAGACAATCAAGATGGAAGGAAGACTCTGTTTGTGAGACATCCGAGTATGGCAAAGAAGAGTAGGCGGGAACTCTACTAAAGAAGCAACCGAGATGCGACCAAGTAGAGTATCGTCAAAGTCAACTCGAGAAAAGCCAAGTCTCAAGTTGAAGTGAGCGGAAGAGTCATCCAATGATTGGAAGTCGACTCTAAGTCACCTGGGGAAGCAAGGAAATGCGATCAAGTCGAGATAAGCGTAAAAGATCCGTTGCACGAAAATCAAGAGATTTACTTAAACACGTAATATCTCCAACCACCTTTCTCGAGTGCTCGGTCGAAGCGTGCAAATGGAATGAACCAATGGGAAGCACTACACCGTGTCGAAACTGAAAAAGGTGAAAGAACAATTCATACGAGGAAATGGCAATTCCAAGGATCGCAACAAGACAAGCCAACGATCGCAAGTGACTTTCAAAAATAAGCATATCTCTTCAACGGGCAAATTTTTGAAAGATCACTATAAAAGGCCGAGGAATGACTACGAGAGAAGGTAACTGAACCACGAACATTCAAGAAATCAATGAAATTATAACTTAAAACTCTCAAATCATTCAAGATTAATCCTCAAGCCTACATTACGAAGTACATCAATCCAACACTCACTGTGAAGGAAGGAAAGAGAACTTCAATCGGTTGAAGGGAAACTTTTGAAGAAAAGGGGTGTACATTCCACGAAGGATTGTAGGAAGGTTCAAGGTCGAACCTAGTCTTAAGCTTTTGGAGGGCTTCGTGATCAAATCCAAAGAGCTCGAGCAAGTGGTAGTTTTAGTGTAGCAAGCGGTGCCCTGTGAAGAAGCCGAGTCGTACAAGAAGCCACCGAGTGATCAAGGCGTCTCGGGCCGAGTCCCAAAGGATCAAGTCACCGTGTGATCAAGACTTGTATCGGGTATTACCACTTTGTAAACTGATCATTACCTAGTGGATTCCTCCGGGAGTTGGAGAAGAGAGGAGTAGAAGAATTACCCCATCTTGAACCTCTATAAAAATTTTCTTGTGTCATTTACATTTCGCATTTTAATTCTGCATTTTTAATCGCTTATATCTGTGATAAATTTGCTATCCACTTGATAATTTATAAGTACTAAACCAAGCACTAAACTCTTGCTTAATCAAACTTAAGGGTGTTAAGTCTTCCACAAAACAAAACCACGGTCGAGTTAATTTAGTGCCAACAAATGAGTTATTCCTTCAACGGTCGGTTGAGTCGTTGAGAGATTAACTCTCTTGTGTGACTAAATTGACTGTCCATCAAGGACACAAATGTAGTATCAACTCGAATATTTAAAAAGGACTAAATCGAAAATTTGGTAAGGTTTATTCAACCCCCTTCTAAACCTTACACTTACACCCCTTGGGACCTCGAGTTTGAGGTTTTAAGGCAAGAAAAGAAGGAAGGAACAAGGTGTCTACCAAAATTGCTACTACTCACCTTAATTTGTGTTGTCTTGAATGTCTTCATGAAGCTTGAATCAAGTCATGTTCTTCCTCTATTCCTAAAGTCAATGACCTCTAGGAGTAAAAGGAAAGATTCACTAAGGTTAGGGGACTTTTTTTTCTTTTTCTTTTTTATTAAAGTTGTGTATAAAATATATAAGTGTATAAAATATATAAGTGTATAAAATAATAATGTATGTAAAATAATAGAAGTTGGTTGAGTAGGGATGTACTATACTAGTATAATATATGGTATGGGTGGGTATGTGTATAGTATAAGGTAGAGTATTTGTATAAGGATTAAAATGTAATTCTATACCACTTGTACCTTGTGGCCGTCCCCTATGAAGGATTGTACCATGATATTTTATTTTATTTTTTTGCCCCAAAATTGATGATAATTGGTGTATAATATCAAATCCCAAAATGGATAATAAATCTCACAATCACTTATGAGTCTCATTCTCACTTATTCTAAAATCAAGCTCTTAATTCTATTGGATATATGACACTTAGTGAAATAAGTCTCCTAAATTCTAAGGTGTCCAATAGTTACCCAAGACATAAAAATAACCGATCAAGTGATTGATACTTAAGGAGGAATGTTATAGGTATACTAAAAAATGAAGAAGAAGTAGTCGATGATGAAGGAAATAAATAAGATTGGTGTCACATTTCATTAATATAAGTATTGTGACATATAGCCAAATAGTACATCACTTGTCGATGTTACGAAATTCGTATCTCAGGCTAAATAAAAGTCGGGGCCTCACATTCTCCCCTCAAGAGAATTTGGTCCCCAAATTCCACCTAAAATTGTTTTGGGTATTGTCTCCGCATATCTTCTTCCATTTCCCAGTGGCATCTTCATATCGATCGTGTGTTTGCTACACTACCTTGACCATTGGGAATCTCTTCTTCTCGCCTGCCTCACTTGCCTATCAATGATTTGTAGGGAATTCTCGGTGTACGACAAATCTCCATTATGGGAGGGATTTCTTTCGTGATAATATGTTCGGGGTCGGGCTAGTACTTTTTAATCTGGAGATGTGGGACACGTCATGCATACAAGCTATAGGAGGCGGAAGTTCTAATTGATAAGCCGGTTTCCCGACTCTCTTAAGTATCTTATACGGTCCAATGTATCTTGGACTCAATTTTCCTCCCTTCTTTGAGTGGATTAATCCTTTTCGCGGTGGGAGTTTGAGGAATACCTCATCTCCATCTCGGACTCTTGTCTGCATAGTTCTTCATCGACTCGAGTACATGCGGATCCGCTCATTGATCATTCGACTTTTTCCATAGCCTCCTCAACCAAGTCCACCTTTGGAATCATTGGTGACTTTTGTTTCTCTTTTCAAGTCCATTGATCATCGATCTCCCAATGTAGTGGTGATATGCACTTTCGTCCATATAGTGCCTCGTAGGACACCATCCCAATTGTGGCCTCGATAGGCCGTTGTTGTAAGAAAAATCGGCCAATGGTAAGTGAGAGTTCCAACTTCCTTGGAAATCCGATTGTACAAGCTCGTAACATGTCTTGAGAGTTTGGATTGTCCGTTCGATTGTCCATCGATGCGTGGGTGTGTTGATATACGAAACCCAACGAGGTTCCCGATTCCTCATATAAGCACTTCCAAAATCTTGTGACAAATCTTGGTCTCTATCTAAAATAATATCGGTCAGTACTCTGTGTAGTCGCACAATCTCTCGGATATAAACCTATGCTAGTTTCTGTAAACTGTTCGTCTTCTTGATCGACAAGAAATGGGCTAATTTTGTGAGTCTGTCCACCACAACCCATATGGTATCATGTCCTCCTTTAGTTCTTAGCAAATCTGTTACGATATCCATAGTGATATATTCCAATTTCCATTCGGGAATTTGCAATGGTTCTGATAGCCACGATGGCCATTGGTGTTGACTTTGACTCATTGACACGTCGACATCTCTTGCCACATACTCGGCTACTTGATTCTTCATGTTTACCCACCAAAAATATTGTTTCAAATCTTTGTACATCTCATTATTGTAGGGTGTATGGTGTATTTCGATCGATGTGGTTTGCTTAAAATCTTATTTTTCAATTCCTCATCATTTTGGCACGCACACCCGTTCTTAAACCTCAAGTTTGTGTCTCTTTCTGAGAAATTTCGAGCAATCTCCCGTTAAAACCTTTTCCATAAGCTCTCTGATTTTTGGGTCTCCCTCCTGTGCTGCTTTAATCTCGCCCAGCAACTCAGGTCTCACTGAGATATTAGCACAAAATATTTGAGTGTCCGTTCTCATCGGGTTCCATACACTCAACTCTTCTAGGGATTTCCATTCCCTAATCATTAGTCTGGCAATGCTGACCTTTCTACTTAAGGCATCCGCCACTACATTTGCCTTCCCAGGGTGGTACTGGATATCAAAGTGATAGTCTTCGATTAGCTCCATCCACCTTCTCTGTCTCAAATAGAGATCCTTCTGGGAGAACAAATATTTCAAACTCTTATGGTCCGTGAAAATGGTGAACGTTGCTCTGTATAAGTAGTGTCGCCACTCTTCAATGCGAACACTATTGCTGCAAATTCTAGATCGTGCATCGGGTAATTAGCCTCGTACGGTTTGAGCTTCCGTGAGGGATAAGCAAATACTTTTCCCTCTTGCATAAGTACTGCTCCCAACCCTTCTTTTGACGCATCACTATAAACAACAAAACGTTACGTTACGCTCGGGAGATCCAAGACAGAGCAAGCGATTGTGAGTCGTTTCTTTAGTTCTTAAAAACAGTCTCACACTCGTCACTCCATTCGAACTTTACTTGTTTTTAGTCAATCGTGAGAGAGCTCTAGAAATCTTGGAGAAATCATTGATAAATCTTTGGTAATATCTTGCCAATCCCAAATTGCTTCGATCTCGGTCACTAGTTTTGGTCATTTTCTCTCAATAACTTTTTGCATCTTTGATGGGTCTCTGCGATCCCATCACCGGATAATATATATCCCGAAATGTGACTTCCTTAAGCCAAAATTTACACTTGCTAAACTTGGCAGATAACTTGTTTTCTCGTAGTGCTTCCAACATGATTTTCAAATGACGTTCATGGTCCTCCCTCGACTTGGAGTACACGATTATGTCATCAATGAAAATCACTACGAATTGATCCAAGTAAGATCGGAAGACTCGGTGCATTAGTTCCATGAATGTTGCGGGGGCGTTCGTCAATCCAAACGGCATCACACAAACTCGTAGTGACCATACCTAGTTTGGAAAGATGTCTTAGGTATGTCTTCTCCCTTAATCTTTAATTGGTAGTATCCCTGTTGTAAATAAAGTTTTGAGTACAATATGGCTCCCTGGAGTTGGTCGAATAGGTCATCGATCCTCAGGAGGGGATACTTATGTGAAAAGCACTGGAGCTCCCCATGGTGACGTACTTGGTCGGATAAATCCCACTTGCATCAGCTTTTGCAACTGAGCTTTTAATTCCCGCAATTCCACAGGGGTCATTTTGTATGGTGTTTTTGCAATTGGTGTTGTCCCCGGTAAAATTTCGATAGCAAACTCAACTTCCCCATTGGGAGGGATAGCTGTGAGTTCTTGCGGGAACATGTCCAGGTATTCTAACACTATGGGTACTTTGTGAATTTGAGTCTCATTCTCAGGTTTATTGATTAAAAACACCAAGTACCCATGCACCCCATTAGTGATCGCTTTTCTAGCCTTGATGGCCGAAATGATCGGGACTAATGAGATTCATGCCCTACCCGATAGCTCTACTACATGTTTCCCAGGTTTACACAACTTAACAGTTTTATTGTGACAGTCCATTTAAGCAAAGTATTCAGATAGCCAATCTATTCCTAGAATAATATCATATTCAGATATGGGTAGTAATATCAAATTCGCAGGAAAACACGCATCGTCAATTTTAACTTCACATGCATTATATACAGAATCAGTTATTTGGCTCACACCCATAGGAGCTGACACTTCTAAGCAGATATGCATGCGTCCCATGCATGTATGCAAGTTGTGAGCAAAATGCGGTGCGACAAAGGAATGTGATGATTCAGGGTCAACTAATACTTGAAGATGGTGATCGAATACCAAAAGCATACCTCCACCACATCCGTCGTATTCGGGCCCTCTTGCCCGACCAAAGAAAAGATAGGGCGAGCTCCTTGCTTGGTTGTCCGGCCTATTTTTGAGTTTCTAGGGTGGTACTTGGCTTGTTTTGAAGCGGTAATCATTGGGCAATCTCGGCTAATAATGTGTTGCCACATTAGAGCATTTCCTTGCTTACGCCAACAACGATGTCTGCGAATGTCCCGACTTGTGACAAAGGAGAGAAAAACTTTGCCTTGCATAGGCTACTTTCCGTTGTTAGCTTTGTCCGATTCCGCCCTTCAAATTTTGCGGTGCGATCAATGTCCTTTTAGCTCTCTTGGTCTTGTAGAGCCCGAGGCCCTATTCTCCGAAGTTCCCGATTCGGCTCATCCCATTTCTAGATGGGCGATCGCGCCTTGACCGCAGTGAGTATGTATACAACTCGACTATCGCAATTGTTTACGTAATTCTAATCGATTCCATAGGTAAATGTATACTGACTTGTCCGCCTTCGTGCTTATGGAGCCCAAAGTGTACTTTGACAGTCGGTGAAATTCAGATTCATACTGAGCAACAATCATACTTCCTTGTCTCATCGGTGGCACTCGTCACGTCTAGCTTCTCGGACCACCTATGGAATGTATTGGTCCTTGAACTCTAGCAGAAAGTTCTACCACATCCTACAGTCTGTCTGATCCCATCGCCTTTCAACAACCTTCCACCAAATTCTTGCATTTGTGGACTCCAAGCGAAAAATTGCCAAAGTGACTTGCAATTCTTTCGTGTATCGCAGAGCAACAAAAATACTCTCCATCTGCTCAAGCCAATCCTCAGTTTTGGCATCATCACCTCTCCCACTACAAGAAATTTGAAAATTACCGACGGAAATTTCCGTCGGTAAATATACAATTTCGGAACTTCTTGATCCTTCCTTAGCTCATCTTCCGTGTCAACCATGTCATCTCCAAGTTCTATTATATTATTATCAATCAATCATGAAACCGTACATGTACGTCATCTCGCTTGTACATAATGGTTCGTATCTATGACTTCTTGTTGAAACGAAGCAGAAGGTGTAGTCAACTCAATAAATTCTGTATTAGATCTAGTTTTTATATTACATGCAATGGTAAACCTGTGTAGCTTGAATAGCTAGCACAAATGGCTCGTATCGATTGAATCTACGCTTATGATTATTCTCTACGAGCTTATATTGAGGATCAACCTTTGTGCATGCCCACTGTTGTCGGATCAAATCACTCACATTTGAACAAAACTATCCTCCTCAATGGCATCTCCGATATTCAAGACACATAACTTCCAACAAACGACCATAATAATCATTTTCATCTTCATTGTCATTTGTACCGCTAGTACAAACTCCATTGTTGGTAGTAGATTGATTTGACCCATGCCCAATTGTATGAAATATGTGTCCATTCACTAAATACCCGGGATACATAACCGCAGATCTTAGTGGGCCTTTTTCAAGATCCCTCATGTATTCGTTGGTAACATTATTCACATGATCTTATGCCTATTATAAGATTAAATTAATGGTAAGAGTTATATCATACGATTTAGATAGTGGTTTCAATTCACTTTAAAGAAAATAAGTGTTAAAAAATCTCACGAAGTTGTTGAACCACTTAGCATATTCATTTTCCAATTTTCTATTGAGTTGAGCATCCGTAATATTCGGTTCGCCCGCTTCACATGCTCGGTGTATACCCTTCAACAAATTAGGAATTATCGCTTTAGAATACTAATAGGAGGTCACATCTTGGATGAAGTTGTTTGGAGCTAAGACATACTCAATATATGGTTCGACCTCATCGCAATTTAATAGAACGTAGGCTTGAGCCGCATTGTATTCATCGCTAGTCATAAATCTAAATTTATCCATTCCAAATGCTCGACCAACCTTTTTGAATACTGAAATAACTTCTTCGTGGTCATCAACGTCACCACATGCATTGTCATTTCAAGGCACATTTGTTTTTGTAGATACATGGTCCTCAAAATAGTACGAGCAAAATATGGATGCCTCTTCCACCAAGTATACATTTGATATAGAGCTCTCAACCCTTCCTTTGTTCTTTACATTATTTTTTTAGTTTGCGAAGGTACCTACGTAATTAAATCTCACGGGGGTTAAGGTATTTTATAATTAAAAGGGATAATTACAAAAAGTACCACGAGGTTTCACCTAATTACAAAAAATCCACTAACTTTTAAAATTACGAAAAGTACCCCGAGGTTTGATTCAATGTTAAAATTAAGGGTAAACGCAATATTTTTATAAATATGAAGGGGATCTTGAAATATTTTTTGCTTATGATGAATTTAAATGTTAGACATATTAAATCTCGGGGATATTTTTTGTAATTTTGAAATTTAGCTGAGTGTTTCTGTAATTAGGTCAAACCTCAAGGGTACTTTTTGTAGTTAACCTATCAAATGGATACATCCATCTATATTACATCGACCGCAATTCTTGCTTCATAGGCCAAGTGAACCTAGTGCTCCATTGAATCAAAAAAACTGGGAGAAATATACGCTCAAGTTTGCACAAAATCAGTGGTATGTCTTGCTCCAATCGAATAATTTCTTTGGTCCCAATAATTGTCGAAGTGAGATCTTTAATCAATTCCATAAGAGCCTTCCAAACCGGTTGGGGAAGGAGTTCACGGAATGCGATTGGTATTAACCTCTGCATGAATACGTGGTAATTATGACTTTTCTTCCCATACAACTCCAATCTCCACATATCTACACATCGACCCAAGTTTGAGGCGTATCCATCGGGAATTTGAGATTCTTCACCCATTCACATACAACTTTCTCATGCTTATCAAGCGTGTAACAAGCTTTGGGGTACTTTTCGATCCAATGTCCCGCTTCAAATCGGGATGACGACAAATATTCATTCAATTCCTTTTGAGATTTAGGTGTATTTTGTTTTTCCTTGAACATTCATCACATGTTAAAGACATTGTTGAACACATATTTCTCTATGTGCATAACATCTAAATTATGCCTTATCAAATTCGAGGTCCATAAGGTAAATCCCAAAAGATGCTTTTTCTTCCAACCACGCTTTCTTGATATATGTCCGTTCACACCTATTGTATCCATATATTTCATTGACCTTCATTAAACCTAACATCTCTATCTCTTTAAGAGTCTCGGATCCTAACCGAACAACCGAGTGTTGAGTCATAACCATTTTTCCACTTCTAAAGTTTAACTTATTTCTCCGATATGGGTGATCTGGCGGAAGGAACTTTCGATGGTTGTCAACCCATGATTTTCCCTGCACTTTAGTGTGAATGGAAAGCTAATCGTTCCATGCAATATGGACATGCTAATCGGCACCGTGGTATGCTCCACCCCGACAACATTGAATACAAAGGGAAATCATTAATTGTCTATATAAGGGCATCTCGTAATTGGAAATTTTGGTTAAGGATATGTCATATGAACGAGCACCAACTTCCCACAATTGATTCGACTTTGCTATAAGCGGTGTAGGTAAACATCCGGCCTATCCTTTGGGTTTCGAGGCCTAGAACCAACAACATCAAAAACATATATTGTTCTTTCATACACATCCAAGAGGCGGGTTGTAAGGTGTCGGTATCACCGGCCAATACGAATATTGTTTCCCAGTTGACCAAATGGTTAAAAACCATCGGTGCAATGGCCTAACCTTACATTTCGAGTTTCGATTTGCAAAGTTTGGATGAGTCCGGTTAAAATGCTTCCAAGACGGCGAGTCTAATTGGTGACGCATGATCCCATCCTCAAATACATGCTTGGCATGCCACCTCATCTCCTTTGTGGTGGCATTGGATGCATACAATCTCTGTAACCACGGAGTCAAAGGAAAGTAATGCATCCTCTTGTATGTTACATAAGTCATCTTTTTGTTCTCAATTTCGTATGTGTTCTCCTAAACCGAGGATAGTCACAAAACTTACAACCTGTTCATATTTGAATCGGCGCCCAATATATCATGCCACCATTTCTACAACAATCTATTTTCTCAACTAGTAACCCCATACCGCATAATAACTTCTTGCTACTATAGAAATTATCTGTTACAAGATTATCATCCGGCATAATCTCTTTCATTAGCTCGGTGATCCGGTCAAAACATATTTTAGACATGAGGTTCTCGACTTCAAACTCATAAGCCGAGCAACTAGAGACAACCGGGAGTATTTCTCGCACCTAGGCCACAATTGTTGATTCGCGACTTTTCAAAGATGTCATAGAACTTTTGAGCCTCTGGATTTGGTAGTTCTTCTATATTATTTACCCATATTGATATCTAGAGCGACAACATCTTGAATCATGGTGGTGTACGTTGTTGATGCTTCTCCTTGACCACATACGATGAGCCACCAACGTCGGTATCATGGTTAACGGTGGGGCTCGGTATGATTCCCTTGAAAGTCCAAATATAATAGTTTGGTACAAATCCATGTTTCACCAAGTGAAACGCACTCGTAGCTACATCCGAAAATCTCCTATTCGACACTTGACTAAAGTACACGGACATTTAATTTCCGTCCCGTCTATCCATGTTTGTTGTGCAAGTAGCAAATTCAATGAAACTCTTAATTCCATTGACAAATCTCTCGGATAGATAACCATTTTATATTCGCATATACATCCAACTTCAAGCGAACTCATTTTTGTGATGTCATGTACTAACTTTAAGACATTTTGTCCATTCGATATGTGTTGGTTGTGTGTAAGGATCAACATACTATTTTTCAAATCAAATACAACATATGTATATTGCTCATCATACCAACATTTAAATTGATTTTTAGTATTTTCAATTGCTTATTCTACATCTTATCCTACAATTCGGATATTAAACTAAAAATAAATACATAACAAAAATAAAGAAAAAGAAAAAAATCACTTAAACTGTCGAATACATATCCTTGAAAGAAACTTCTAAAAGTAATATACGAAAAACAAATTACGATATTGTATTTAGATTAAAAAAAGTGACAGAGAACCATAAGCGTGGTGAGCTAGAGTTAATACAATTTCATCACATATACATTGGAGAGGAGCACATTAGATATCCTAACATTAACGTATCTATTTATTACCATTCGGAGAATGAAGACTCAATATATTTTCTAAAAGTCCAATTTAGAGTCATTCTTATAGTGACAAAGAGATGTAAAAAGGTGTTGATTCTAACAATTCTATATGAATAGAAATTTAGAGAGATATAGCTCATTCTTATTCCAATTGTTCTGCTAGCTTAACATGTGTTGGCCATAAAACCGAGCTCATAATTAAGTAAATATTCATCATTGAACTTCTATTATGTTATACTCAAAGGTAAGAATATTAAAACCTGACCTGGAAAACTTAGTGTATGAAGAGGTGCAAAATGACTAGATAGTGCGACAAATGGAAGACTCCTCTTAGTCTCCTTTGTCAAATTAAGAATCGGAGAATCAAACAAAAATTGCGGAATTATAAATAAATTAAAAATATGAGCATCATTCAAAGCGAAAAACATGTTGGTTTACAAAATTTATTTACCTAAAATAGAATGACCTAAAGATATTTTGTTAAACCAATAATTATACACTCTCATCCTAAGACTACCCTGAACAGGAAACTCTGTCCTATGAAGCTTTCTAATTTATGAATCAGACAAAAATGAGCAGAATAATTGCAATCCCAAAATATGTACTAGATTCTAGCATAATCATACCAAGATGTATATGCTGACAAAACAACCAATCGGCCGAATTTGGAATTTCAATGATTAAATCAACCAATCCTTTCTTCATTGATGGTTTAAAAAATAATTTTTCAATTGAACTTTAAATGGTTGGAGTTGGAGAGTTGGCGAATGGGTCAATTGACTTTTCCAACAAAAGAACAATTTCAATGGCTATAAGGTTAAGACCAAAAATTGGTTATAAATTTGGCCAAGTGAAAAACTTATTTTAGTCGTAATTCGTAAAGAGGTGCGGCCAAAATTTCATCTTGAATTGTGAGATTGTGGTCTCCTTTTATAGGCCTAGTTCAATCGGTTTCTCATTCCAACTCGCTTTCTATCTAATCTAGAATTCATAATTCTAGATAGACTCAACTCTAATTGATAATTATCCAATATAATTATCAACTTAATAATTATATTAATATCATAAATATATTATATTAATTTAATTACCAATACAATAAAAAATCGTAGAATATCAATTATTCCCGGAATTAATGATATAAATATATTAGCACAATAAACGCTTAGGAACTAAAAATATTATTTCTAACCCGTCTAATTTAGGAAGGTGAACGGGGACCATGGACCTATAATTATAAGCTCCAATAAATCGAATAAATAATTAAACTCTTTAATTAATATATTCAACTTATTAATTCCGATATTACTCCACTATAAATTCGGAATTACACTATTATAATTATAGAATATCTTACCCTGTGAATTAGCGATCCATTGATATAATCATTACATATAGATTAATCATCCATAAATAATTCGTAATTGAAGCTAGGTAGTATCCGTTAAACATCTTCCATTACATCTTATCCTCATTTACCATTAATTCACTAGTGAATGGTTAACTTATAATCGGATTATAAATTAGATGTCTCAAACCATTCGATTCCATAATTAACAAATGAAAAGATCGTCTTTCTACTTCTCGCAAGAAGGAATGGTTTCCATATATGTGAATTTATATTCTCGGCTATTTAATTCAAATGTGAATCTAAAATGCAAGTGTTGGGAATATCGTAGGACAAACTTAAACGAGCAAATTAAGAATCACACGAGAAATAAACAGAGTCTATAATCACTCGGGATTAAGATTTATCCATATATGATCATCTTGTGATTTAATTTGATTTTCCATTTCTACAACAAAATTTGTATGAAAAATTCAAATTAAATCGGTCCAAGTCCTATATGATCAAATTATATATAAATTCCCCACTAAGATGTCTCCACATCGACAAACCGTATAAGACAACCACGTTTAAAATGTTCTCGAAATTTGCATTAGTGATGTTTTAATTAAAGATCCCATACTTTAATTAATTTCATCACGACTTAATTTTAGTTTATTATCCATATATAACATGTATATACTAAGATTATGGTTACGTTAAATAAACTAGGGATTTTCATGATATTCAAGGAAATACATACAATATGCACAGGAGTTCCAAAATAAATGTCGCATTTATTAATAATAGTGGTTTAAGGATGGGGTAATTCTTTTAATCCACTCTTCTCCAACTCCTGGAGGAATCCACTAAGTAACAAAGAAATTAATTTTTAGGTACACATACTTGCCTGGGTCCTAGGGGTTAGTGCTATAGGATGCTCCAACCAACCTATATCCGGATGATTTGACTCTAAGAGATTGTCATCTATCGGTTCCATAATCATAATGCACATTAGCAAATTTCTTGGGGGCTTTAGGATCATACAGTGTCTTTTTGTCTCAGTATGCTGTGTATTTGTTTGAGCAATTGCTTTCTTGGGGTAATAGTGGAATTTTTGGGTGTTGTGCCTTGGTGAATAAATGTCTTTGATAATAGCTCTTTTGCCTTGGGAATGGCCTTTCTTTGGTCGATGTCTTTTCCATTTTGGCTTGTATCCCATAGGTCTCTGCGATATTTCACTTGGTTATTCCAATCGGCTTGGTTAGGATAGTTTCTACCATTCCCATCATATGAATTTCTTTGATGAAGTCTCTAGGGTTTTACGGTAGCTCTGTTTAGCTTTCACAGAGTATTTTTGTTGGGAAATTTATTGTTTAGATTTTGATGAATGCCATGTAAAACTTAGAATAGGAAGTTGGCACCCCATTTTTCTTTGAACTGCATTGTAATAATTAGGGCTGGTCAAGGTTTGAGTTAAGTCGGCTATGCCCAAACATGCAAGAAGACAACTGGAGACTAGAAGGAAGACTCACTTGTAAGACAGTGAGTATGGCAAAGAAGAGAAGATGGGAACTCAACTAAAGGAGCAACTAAGATGCGGTGAGAGGAGTATCGGTCAAGTCAACTCAAGATAAGCCAAGTCTCAAGTTGAAGTGACGGAAGAGTCATCCAATGATTGGAAGTGACTCTAAGTCACCTGGGGAAAGCAAGGAAATGCGGTCATGTCGAGATAATCTGAAAAAGATCCGTTGCCGAAATCAAGAGAATTACTTAAACAAGTAATATCTCTATGCTACCTTTCTCGAAGTGCTCGAGTCCCTGAAGCGTGCAAAAGGAATAAACCAATGGGAAGCACTACACCATGTCGAGAACTCTGAAAAGTGAAGAACAATTCATACGAGGAAATGGCAATTCCAAGGATCGCAACAAGACAAGCCAACGACCACAAGTGACTTTCAAAAATAAGCCTATCTCTTCAACGGGCGATTTTTGAAAGATCACTATAAAAGGCCGAGGAATAACTCGAGAAAAGGTTACGTAGATTGCGGAGGTTACCTTGACCATACAAGCAAGAAAGAAACATTTTGTAACCGGAAATATTCTCAAGTTATTAAACGCTCAATCCTCAAGCCTACACTACGAAGAACATCAATCCAACACTCACCGTGTAGGAAAGATAACTTCAATCGAGTTGAAGAGGAAATTATCAAGAATCAAGGGGTCTACATTCCACGAAGGATTGTAGGAAGGTTCAAGGTCGAACCAAGTCTTGAGCTTTTGGAGGGCTTAGTGATCAAATCCAAAGAGCTTGAGCAAGTGGGTTGTAGTAGCAAGGCAGCCGCCTGTGAAGAAGTTGAGTCGTCGAGAAGCCAGCCGGTGAGTGATCAAGGCGTCTCGGGATCGAGTCCCAAAGGATCAAGTCGGTTGTGTGATCAAGACTTGTATCCGGTATTACCACTTTGTATCTTGATCAATACCTAGTGGATTCCTCCCAGGAGTTGGAGAAGAGAGGAGTAGAAGAATTACCCCATCTTGAACCTCTATAAAAACTTATCGTGTCTTTTACATTTCAAAGACTTTAATTCCGCATCTTATTTGTTTAATTCTCATGACATATTTGCTATCCAATTGATAATTTCTAAGTACTAAATCAAGCTTTATATCTCTGCTTAACCATACTTAAGGGTGTTAAGTCTTCCTGAAATCAAACCACGCTTGAGCTAATTCGGTCTTAACGTTGAGTTATTCTATCAACAGCTCGATCGAGTACATTGAGTGACTAACTCTATCTTAACTAAATTGGTCATCCACCAAGACACAAATTGTGTAGTATCAACTCAACTTTTAAAAGGACTAAATCGAAAAATTTGGTAAGGTTTATTCCCCCTTCTAAACCTTACACTCACACCCCTTGGGACCTACAAGTGGTATCGGAGCGGTTGGTTCATTGAGCCTTCCGCATGACCAGTTCTTGAACTAGATCTCCAAACTTTTCAAAGTCCGCTTTAGTACTTAAATTTTCAAAACTCCTTTTATCATTAAAATTTATTATCATGGAAGCAAATTTGACACGTATCCCCATGTTCACAATTGAAGAATTTGATGATTGGAAAATTCGTATGCGAGCTCACCTATCGGCATTACATGATGAGATGTGGATAGTGATAGAGGATGGGCCACCTGCAAATCTTAAAGGTGAACACATCTCGTAAGAAGAGCTGCGGTGAAGGTGAAGAGGATGTTGCCCTAGACCACTATGGTTGAAAAACCAAGAATCGAATGGACAAATGATGACAAAAAAAGATACAACCTGGACAATGTAGCCAAGGACATCCTTTACAAAACCTTGACAAAGCCATCTTCAATAAAGTCAAATCATGCAAAACGGCTAAAGAAATGCAGGACAAACTAACATTGATTTGTGAAGGCTCGAGCAAATCAAAGAAAATAAATTATCAAATGATCGTACAAAAATTTGAGAATTTCAAAATGATCGCAGAGAAAACCTGGATCAACTGGATGCTCGGTTCACGAAATCACCAACGAGCTATCTCGCACTTGGAAAGGAATATACACGAGAAGAAATGTGTATGAAGATCCTAAAAAGTCTCCTAGTGAATGGGAAATGAAGGTCATGGCACTAGACATTCCATGGACCTATCGAAGACCTCCAACCATGAACTATTCTCGGATCTCAAAGCCTACGAATTTGAGAGAAGAAAAGATCGAGGAAGAGACAAATGTACCCAAAACAAATTTTGCTCTAATTGTTAAGGATGGAAAGAGAGCCGAGGTCAAAGAAGTCATTGATCCGGAAGAAATAGCTCGATGGTTAAAAGGTTCAACAAGTTCTTCAATAAGAACTACAAGAGAGGCAAGGGCGAATCTTCCGGAAGACACACTCGCTCCCTCCAAGTCAAGGGAAGATAGGCCAACCAAGAGAATGATCATCAAAAAGTCAATATCAAAGGGTGACAATCCAAGAATGGAAAGAGTTGATCAAAATGTTGAATATCTATCTTGAACTCAGGCAACCAGGCCACTATGCCATTGATTTGCCCATATCCTGTAGTCAACAAATACAGGAATGAAGAAGAAAGAAAGGTCTTGAGAGAAAGAAGACAAGAAAAGAAAAAGGCAATGTTGGGCGAGAAAATCTTGAGTCAAAAGACATAGCCGAGTCGTAGAGTAGTGAAGTGACTACTCAAGTGACTCGAAGAAGAAAGCCCGATCATTTGATGGCCAAGGAGCAAGATCATCAAACTCGTATTCTAGTGATAGTGACGTGACACATACACTTCATCACCCACTGATCTTTATGATTCATTAGGCAAAATGATGAAAGATTTTGAACACATTAAATTTTCACACACACTACTAAATGAGGAAAACAAATTTACTACTCAGAGCCAAAACTCACAAAAATGACTAAGGAGCCGAGTACTCTAAGTCAAATAGCCGATGAGAATGAAAGTTTAAAGGTGAAAATGCCAAGCTAATAGCGAGAAATAGCTGCCATAGAAAAGAGGAGAATGACCTCAAAAATGTGATTGCCTCATTCACTAAGGCATCTAAATCATTGGATGATCTTATTATGAGTCAAAGAGAATGTGGAGACAAGACAGCTTAGGATTTAATTCCTCTGTGCTATGTCAAACTCCAAAAGTAATTTTGGAAAAAGGATCTTCAAGCAATGAAGAGTCAAAAATCCAAAACTCCAAAGGGTGCACACATTCACTCCAAAGCACAATTACAAGCAAACGCTTAGGTTATAAAGGAAAAGGAAAACGACCCGGTTGAGTGCGCCAAAGGACAAATGAGAAGAGATCCATCGAGTTCCTCAAAGAAACTCCAAAAATGAAAATACTCAGAAAGAAGAAACAGAGCTACCAAAACCCGGAAAATCTATAAAAGAAATACATATGATGGGAATGGTAGAAAATATCCAAGCCAAGCCGATTGGAATGATGTGAACTATCAAAGATAGACTTATGGAATATAAGCCCAAATGGCAAAGGCCTAGAACTCAAAGAAAGGCCATTCCAAAAGTATAAGAGCTTTCATCAAAGACACATATGCACCTAGGCACTACACTCAGAGACACCACAATTACCCAAAGAAGGCAATTGCTAAAACATATACACAGCATACGGACAAAAGAGACAATTGTATGAACCTAAAATCCCCAAGCAATTTGCCAAGATTAATTATGATTATGGCACGATAGATGGCAACCCCTTAGAGTCAAATCATTTGGCTATAAGTTGGTTGGATCATCTTACAATTCTAACCCCTCGGACCCGCAAAGTATGGGTACCTAAAACTTAATTTCCTTGATTGCGTTCAAGGAACAACGAGTGCCAAGGAACCTGGTACATGGATAGTGGTCGCCCGGACATATGACAGAAATAAGAAAAATCTGTCAAAATTCAAGGAAGTTAAAGGAGCAAAAGTCATATTTGGAGGAAATGAAGCTCCAGTGAAATAAGAGGCATTGGATCCATCAAGAGGAACGGATTAGAAATCACAGATGTTGCATATGTTGAAGGACTAAACTTCAATTTGCTAAGTATCGATCCAACTCTGTGACAAGGGCTATAATGTTGGATTCAACATGGGTGTATGCCAAATCAAGGACATCAATCTAATGAAGTAGTGCTACAAGGATGCGAACAAAAGAACATGTACGTGGTGAATTGGTCAATCGCAACACCAAGCACTTGTCTACTAGCAAAAGAGCACCGCCGAATCAAGTTGGCTCGTGGCACAAGAAAAGTTTAGTCACCTAAATTTCAAAACGATTAACAAGCTTGCCGTATAATCTTGTGAAAGGACTTCCGCACTCGAGATACAAGAAGGAGAGTATATGTGACGTATGTCGAGAAGGGAAAACAGATCAAATCATCATTCAAAGAAAAGACCCCCATCTTCAACAAGAATATTACATCTGCTACATATGGATCTATTTGGCCCAAAGGAACCAAATAGCATAAGTGGAAAGAAATACACCTTGGTGGTAGTAGATGACTACTCAAGATATACATGGACTATATTCATGTGTAAAAAGAAAGAAACTCTACGAAACGCGCACGATTGATGAAGAAAATTCAAAATGAAAAGAGCCAAACCATTATCAAAATAAGATCGATGACAGAGGAACCGAGTTTGTCAATGGGATAATAACTCGATATTGTATTGAAAATGGCATTGGTCATGAATTATCTGCAAAAGGACTCCACAAAGAATGGAGTTGCGAAAAGAAGGAATAGAACTCTCAAAGAAGCGGCAAGGACCATGTTAGTCAAGCGGGGTTACCAAAAAGATTTTGGGTCAAGCAATCAACACAACTTGCTACACTCAAAACAAATGTATGATAAACAGACAAAATTGACAAAGACTCCCTATGAGATTTGGACAGGGAGAAAACCAAATGTTGCATATTTTAGAATATTTGGATGTAAATGCTTCATCCACAACAATGGCAAAGACAATCTAAAGGCCTTCGATGCTAAAGGCGATGAAGGTATCTTCTTAGATACACAAACAAAGCAAAGCCTCAGAGTGCTCAACAAAAGGACTATGGTTGCGAGAGAATCCATTCATGTGGTATTCGTTGAGCCAAATGTAAATGGAGAAGATTTTGAAGAGTCGATTGATAAGTCAATCATCCAAACATACGAAAAAATCCTATCTTTGGGAAATCGAATTGTAAACTCGAGAAAGAAGATGAGATAGTCATTTGAATCTCAAAAACAAATGGAAAATTTGCAGCTAAGTGATTACGAGAGAGTCGATCAAAGCAACACAAATACTAGACGATCAATCCGGCTAACTTACTTCAACTTTGATGTAAGATGGTGAAGACCATCCACGAACTTGTCATTGGAGATATAAGAGAAGGTGTCAAACAAGATCCGAACTCAACAAGAAGCTATGTTCACATGCTTTATCTCACAAATAGAGCCTAAAGATGTGTTACAAGCAATGGATGACACATTGGATTCAAGTTATGCAAGAAGAGCAATCGTTTGAAAGAAATAAAGTATGGGAATTAGTTCAAAGACCCACCCATCAAAATGTTATTGGTACTAAATGGGTGTTGAAACAAGATGAACGAGGAGGTTTCTCTAGTAAGAAACAAAGCAAGACTAGTAGCCAAAGGATATTGCCAAGAAGAAGGAATAGATTTTGATGAAACATTTGTTCCTGTAGCAAGATTGGAAGCTATAAGGATGTTTCTTGCCTATGCGACTCACAAGAATTTTATTGTATATCGAGATAGATGTAAAAAGTGCATTCCTAAATGGTTTATTGGAAGAAGAAGTGTATGTTGAACAACCTCCGGATTTGAGCGTAAGACTCTTGGAGATAAGGTATACAAACTCAAGAAAGCTCTATATGGATTGAAACAGGCACCCAGAGCATGGTATGATACTTTGTCACAATTCCTAACGAGAATGGATTCACAAAAGGAAAAGTAGATAGAACACTTTTTTAATTCAAGACAAGAAGAGCATCTTGCTTGTTCAAATATATGTGGATGACATCATTTTTGGATCCACAAACAAAGAGCTATGTGAAAAATTTTCAAACCTCATGCAAAGCAAATTTGAAATGAGCATGATGGGAGAGCGACATTCTTCCTTGGACTCCAAGTGAAACAACTCAAGGATGGAACCTTCATAAGTCAAACAAAATACACCGGAGATTTAATGAAGAAATTTGGTATGGAGGAGAAGTCTTCTCAGAAAATACCAATGAATACATCGACCAAAATGGACATGGATGCGGATGGCAAGCTCAGATCAAACAAGATATAGAGCACTTATTGGATCATTGCTCTATCTCACAAAGAAGCAGCCGACATCACCTCTGCTGTAGGTGTATGTGCAAGATTTCAATCTGCTCCAAAAGAGAGTCATATGACATCGCCTAAGAGAATCTTGAGATACTTGAAAGGAAGCCAAGAAGTTGGCTTATGGTATCCAAAGGAAGGTGGATTCAAGCTAATTGGCTATTCGAGACTCGACTATCTTTGGATGCGAGTTGACAGAAAAAAACACCTCGTGCACATGTCAAATGCTTGAAACAGTGATTTCCCCGGTTTAGCAAGAAGCAAAATTCAATAGCCACCTCTACAAAAAAAGTAGAATACATAGTCACAAGCACCGTGTGCCCAAATCCTATGGATGAGGCAAAGAATGAGAGACTATGAAGTTGAAGAAAAGGAAATTCCAATCATGTGTGATAACACAAGTGCAATTGCAATCACTCGAAATCTGTGTTGCACTCAAGAACAAAGCATATCGATGTCGATATCACTTCATAAGAGATCATGTTGAAAAGAAGGACATCATATTGAATATATCTCAACCGATAAACAGATTAGGCGACATATTCACAAAACCATTATGTGAGTCAAGATATGAAGAACTCAAGTATGAGTTGGGTTAATTGAGAAATGAGTTAACACTCGAAGACTCAAAGAAAAGAAATGAAACACAAAAAGAGAAAAAGAATTGAATTCTCAAAATCATAAATAAATCGACCATGTCGGAAAGACAAATACTATACCGAATTAGTCGACAAATGAGTCACTTAAGAGAACTGTGACCAAGAAGAGTTAAATCGGCTAAGGGATAAGTCCGAGTTATTTATGAGCAAAGTGACAAAAACGCAAATCGTTTTTACTAAGCGGGAATATTTTTAATAATGACGTCAAGATAATGATGATGTGTACGGACAAAAAGCGCATACCAAGCTTATGATTGGATATAAATGTTGCACGCATTAAATTCGAGACATTAAATGCTAATCGGCGTGCAAAATCTAAGCCGTTGATTTCGATCACATTTCAAAAACCACCCGCACGTCCTTTCGTAAACCATACTTACCCCATTTTCGTCTGCTTTATCTCACATATCACCAAAAATGGTTCATTTCTATCTCGAAGCAAAGGCAAAACTCTCTCAAAGCCCTCTCGTATTCAAATCAAATTTCTAAGTTTCTTTTAGGTGAAATCCTGAAAAATGGCATCAATTTATGATTTTGTCAAGCTAGGAAAATAAATCCACACAGGGTCGACCGTGGATTTTGAGGGCATGGTCAAACAAGGGTCCGATGACGCCTTATAAAGAAAATCGCTGAAAAGATTGAAAAATCCGGGCTGAAACCATTTCTTGACGATGGAGTTCTCAATGACCTATGTGGAAGAGGTCGCACAGTTCTACGTGAACGCTGAGATTCACGATGAAGGGATAAAATCATCTTCATGGAAAGAAGTTCACCATCTCTCGCCAAGGATTTGGTGAACACTCGCCACTACCGACGGAAGGAGCATCGAAATCAACGGCCGATGTAAACCTGGCCGCTTGGAAGGAAGTAGCCAAGCCCGACTATCTTGATAAAATAGTTTACACAAGAAACAAGAGGTCAAGAAGGAGGATTACCACAAATTGTTGGACATAGTTGCCAAATGCATAGACATCAAATTTGGCGGCTTTGACCAATCAAAAAGCAAAGTTGATCGTAATGGCTGCGATCATTGAAGAAAAGAAAATAAACTGGCCGAGTTTGTCTACAAAGCAGACTCTGCGCCGAATGTAGGAACAAATCCTTCAAGGAAGATGGTGCATTTGGAGGATCCCAGATATGGCCTGGTGATTGGCCGGTGATGGAGGTGAAAGGAGTTCTCTTAGACATGGAAAGGCGTTCCATGTAAACAAGAGGATGTTCAAATCAAACCTCTCTCGGCGCACGAAGAGAGCCTACGCCAAGAGAGTCGACACGAGTGAGGGGGAATCACCACGAAAGATACAAATTGCTTTTCCTCTCCACCAAAGAAGAAAGCTGCCCTGCAAATGCTAAGAAGACTCTCGCTCTCCCGCAGAAAGAAAAACAAACCTCGCTCCCGCCTGCAATCGAGTCACCCGCACTGCCCCCACGCCGTGTGTCTCCCCTCCAAAGAGCGGCGGAGAAGGACTCTCAACTACCTTCTCCGATCGTCAAAAGAGGAGAAAAAGCTAAGACGGTCCGCTCCTCGAGGAAAACACCAAAGACTGCCCCGCCACCCAAGACTCGAAGAAACTCTCTCTCTCGAACTGGGTCCCTCTCGTACGAACTAAGAGACGACAAAGAATCATCAAGCGATCCGAGTTGAGAAACCTACGGCCGAGTCACCACTCACCGGAGCAAATACTGTAAACTATCAAGAAGTAGAGTCCCCGTGATATAATTGATGAAACAAATGTCTAAGTCAAGGCGAAGCGTCGAGGCAAACAAGACACAATTGTAGTTCGCACAACCGAGACACAAGAAGAAGTCGATAGAGATGATAGTGATGTGATGATCCTATCCCCACCTTACCTGACATCCAAAACCGTCACGAGAGTGGAGGAAGTGGAAATTGAATCGATCAAGGGACCATTCCAACGGCTGAATTTATAGAAGAGGAAGAGGAATGCTGAACTTCCTTGGATCGACCTCTGTGATCTCAAAGATCGATGAAGAAAAAATCGCATGGATATCTTGCGAGATCTTCAAGGACAAGAAGAAGGAGAGACGCAGAAGGAAGGCGAGGCACGAGAGAAGGCCAAAGATCCGCCCTCTCACCGCACCACAGAACATACACATCCTCACCTCGACATTCTATCGAAAGTGATGAGGATCGGATCCTCTTCTTTGCCACATCAAGAGTTGCAAATGCAAAGAAGCAATGCATGAATCCCGAATTCTTCATGAGAAAAGCATGATGGAGGGACCAGGAGAGTCCTCCAAAACACACTGAAATCGATCCAATGGGAGTAGTGCGACAAATCGCCACCGTTGTTCTTTGCCACCACCACTTCCCCACTCACTCGGAAGAAGGAATTAAGGGAAATGGCGATGAAACTGGGTTAGTGGGGACCCCATCGAGCCAACCCCTAATGAAGGTGTCTTACCACCCGCCCCAACGGCCAACACTCGGTAAACACCAGGAGCTTGGAGACGAGTGACCCCATTCCAAGTCACTTAGCCGATGCACCACCGAGGGGGAACCCCTCCACTGCGGCAAGGTCGGAGGATGTCATAGATGACTCCACAACGAATCTAGGAGGCGAAGTGGAGAAAGTACAAACACAAAATAAACAACAAGTTGCCATCAACGAAGCTCGAGGCATTGAGACTGTCTCACTGAGGTGCCAACCGCTCTCGAAGGCTAATGACGGCTAGCCGATGCGAATCGAGGCACGAGAAGGAATGTACCGGGAGTTAACACTGGGCGATGAAAGTGCAATCCATGGGGTTGAGACTCCAATGGATGCCACCACGAGAAGACCCTAAGACAAATGACACCGTCGAAAGGGAGGTCCAAACCTCGCTGCAGCTTGAGACTGCGGGGAGGTAATGAAGGCCAACGGGAGGTTGAGACTTCCCCGGGGTAAAGAAGTCAAGTAGAGAACATCCCTCCTGCTATCATTGATCCATCCGAAAAGGAGATAAGCGCTTCATGATTCCCGTGATAATCCCGATGTAACCTTTCGGGATCGGAAGCTACGAAGAAGCGAGTCATCCCCCGTGACAAATCCAAAAGACTCGATTGAGGATGTTCCCGGCCTGACGAGCAAGTCGATCTCAAGACTACTCAAAACTTTCAATTTTGATGGTGAGCTACCAATGGAAATCTCATCATCATCCGATGACCCTTTCCGATAAGGCCGAGGACCATCCACTCAATTGGAGAAACCAAATGAGACCAACGAAGTTGTTGAGACAATGAGGTTGACAAAGTCAGTCGGGTCCACTTCACAAAAGACCCCAGTGAAACAGAGTCCACTGCGCGAGCTCCCCAAAGTCGCAAAGGGTTCGACTCCAAAAGGAACTTCACGCGCACCTCTCATCATTGAACAAATCCCGATTGGCGTGATGATTCCTTTGTAGAATCATTTCCTTTCTCTCGGAGGTACCCGACCTCCCGACGAGTCGAGAATGATCTCGCGCGCTTCCACGACTGATCCTGTTCTCCCATCCGACACCATCATCGCATACGGTGACTATGACTTTGACGCCGCATGGCCGTCACCGCAACGGAAGAAACAAATTTGAAGTTCGGGAGGTGTTCAAAGCATTATTTGGTCGAAATTGAATGGATGGAGAGGCACCCGAGGCCTCTATGGACATGAGATCGGATAACAGAGATGCCAACCTTACTGCCGACTTGAGAGGCATAACAATCGATAATCGGGGAATGGTGGCAACAAGAAGAAACAATGCGTGTGGAACAAGCTAGATATTTGAACATTGTTCAACAAGTCTGGTATGGAGAGTCGAGAATGCTTTGATGCAAAAACGAAATTGAGAGAACACATTGAGCACATGCATGAAGCTCACTCTCTGCCGAGATAAAGGCTAGCTGCGTGAGCAAAATAAGAGTGATCTCCAGCGTATGGAAGAAAACATGGATAGAAAATTCAGCCTTCTCATGGCCGAGATGAAGCTAATTTCAAGAGTCCAACGCTACTCGCTCTCTGAATTTCATGCCGCATACACCGCAGCGGACTCGAGCGAGAAACTCGGCTATCGCAGACTCGACTTCTCCGCTTGCAAAGATGTTTCGAGGGTCCCTCTCTCCTTTGATGATGCCAAAAAGGGGAAGAGGAATACTTTAAAGCGCTAAAGAGATCTCGAGAGGAGGAAGCACTGTGAAGGGAAAGAAAAGCAGTGAGAAGTGTCAAAACAAAAGAAAGGAAAGTCCGTTGAGGGGAAGGATCGAAAGATGTGACCTTGATGATTGCACAAACCCCCAACAAAGTCTTGTCACAAATGACATTATCGCTGACAAACTCTCCCAAATGACTCTGCCACTCCAACACTCTGCTATATCTATGGTTTTGAAAAGAGAAAGACAATTGAAGCGAGGGATGGAGGAAGTGGAAGGAAGAATGGATGCCCGAGTTATGAACATCTTGAAACAACATGGAGGCATTCCAAAGAGATGAGACACTTATGCCATCTCGGATGTCGGGACCGAGCCACGATCGCCGGTGATGAATTTAAAATGCTCGCATCCAAGGATACTTTGCAAACATGTCTATGGCTCAAACTTGGGACTTGTCTTGGGAAAAGGGTCTCACGTTATGTGAAGAAGAAGGTCGACGACGGACTTTCAACGTGACTACTCTGCTTCTGGTCACTCCGCCGGTCACTCACCGGAAAGAAAGAAGACCCTAGTACAATACACGCCCAGAGGTAGAGGAAGAAACAGCGATGGTGGAGGAAGAGGTTTGAGACCTAGGCCTCCGCCCAAAAACATTGAGTATGTAGATCCGGCAAGAAAGGAGGGGATCTCTTTGGGTGGTCTTGACCAAGTAGCCAATTTGCAAGTGGCTAAAAGCAATGCTTGAGTATGCGAAAAGAATAGAAGAAAAAATAAGAGACAAACTCAACTATGGGAGAAAAGACAAGAGAGATTAAGAAGAGATGAAGTCGCCTTTAAAGCATATGAAAAGAAGAAGAAGAAGCATGTGGAGATGAGAAAAAGAGAAGAAGACCGAAGATGACAGAATCGAGGAAGATGAAAGAAGGAGGCAAAAGGAGATGAAGTGTTGATGTCCACCCCTTCATGTATTTTACTATGTAAATACATACTATGTAAAGTCTTCTCGCAATAAAGTCAGAAATTCTTTATTTTTTTGTGTAGACAAATGTTTGCTCGATACACCTTGTAAACAGCTTGTAAAAGAACAAGAATGTTATGATCAATAAAAGGATTGATTCTACGCATACATTCTATGTGAATGCACTATCTGTATGTATCTTTGCTATTTACATTTTGAATGTTTTAAGTTTTGGCATCATCAAAAAGGGGGAAATTGTTGGGAAATTTATTGTTTAGATTTTGATGAATGCCATGTAAAACTTAGAATAGGAAGTTGGCACCCCAATTTTCTTTGTAAACTCGCATTGTAATAATTAGAAATGGGTCAAGTGAGTTAAGTCGCCTATGCCCAAACATGCAAGAAGACAACCGAGACTAGAAGGAAGACTCACTGTAAGACAAATGAGTATGGCAAAAAGAAGAGAAGACGGAACTCGATCAAGGAGGAGCGACTAAGATGGTGAGAGGAGTATCACTAAGTCAACTCAAGATAAGCCAAGTCTCAAGTTGAAGTGACAAGAGTCATCCATGATTGGAAGTCGACTCTAAGTCACCTGGGAAAGCAAGGATCAAAGAGCCGAGTGAAGTCAGCTAAGTCAAGAATACAAGAAGTCAACTCGCAGACGGAAAGAAGACTACGATGTGTGTCACCGAGTATAGCCTAGAAGGAAGTCAATGACTCGATCGAAGGAGAATCATCGGCTATGGGACACCCATGTGTGAAGTGTCACCAAGTCAACTCAAGGAGCCAAGTCTAACAACATTGAAGTGATAGTTGAGTCAATCTTATGATTGGAGTAGACTCAAGTCACCTGGGGGTAAAGGCGGCGTGAAGTCAAGACGAGGCGACATTGATCCATTGGAAGGAAGTCAAGGATATTACTCGATATAGTAATACGTCCAAGTCATCCAGTCTTAAAGTGTTTGGCCCGAGAAATATGCAAAAGGAATCAAAATGGGAAGCACTCGCAACTTGTGTCGAACACGCAAGGCCGCAATGCCATTTAATACGAGGAAGGGTGAACACCACAAGTCTTTGCAGACCAAGAAAAGACAAGCTAACAAACAAGAAGTGTCATTTGAAATTGGCCTATCTCTTCAACGGGCAAATTTCAAATGTGCACTATAAAAGGCGAGGAAGCATTTGAGAAAGGGGTACCTAAACCTAGACGAACAAGCATTCATTGATCAAGCAATTAACCCGCAATATTCTCAAGCTTTTCAAGATATTCCTCAAGCCTAAAATTCAAGAAACTCGATCCAACACAAGTTGTGAATGAGAGACAACTTCAATCAGTTGAAGAGGAAACAATTTGAAGATAAAAAAGGGTATACTTTCCAAGTTGAAGGATTGTAGAAAGGTTCAAGGACGAACCAAGTTTCAAGTTTGTTGGAGGGTCAGTGTGAACAAATCCAAATACTTGAGAGTGAGTCAAGTAGCAAGTCACCGCCTCGTGAAAAGTCGAGTCGCAGAGAAGCGGTTAATACGATCAAGGCTCGTCTCTGATCGTTCACTATTTTGTAACTTGATCACATTTAGTGGATTCCTCCGAGAGTTGGAGAACATGGATTAGAAGAATTACCCCATCTTGAACCACTATAAAAATTACTTGTGTCAATTTACTTTCACCACTTACATTCCCGCATTTACTCTTATATCCGATGTTAGTTAAATCTTCTATCCAACCGATAAATAACAAGTGCTAAAAACAAGTGTTAAAAACAAGCTTAAATCTATCAAAAAGGTGTTAAGTCTTCCGCTATTAAAAACCAAATCAACTAAAGTTAAGCAATAGCTTAAGCGGTGAAGTTATACTATCAACAAACTGACTCTATCGAGTGCATTGGAGTGGGTAACTTAGTTGAATATAGCCAACTTAGTTGTCCCCAGGACACAAATTGATTTGAGTCAACTCTGTGGTGAAAAATCTTAAAAGGACTAAAATTGAAAATTTTGAAAGGTTTATTCAACCCCACCCCCCCCCCTTCTAAACCTTTCACCACAACCATTGGGACCTATAAGTGGTATCGGAGCGGTTGGTTCATTGAGCCTTCCGCATTGGTTCTTGAACTCAATCTCAATCTTTTTCAAAGGTTTTAACACTTGTGTTTTTCAAAGTCTTTCATCTTTTAAGCAAAGTTATTACCATGGAAGCAAATCTAACTCGTATTCCAATGTTTATTGTGGAAGAGTTTGATGACCGAAAAATCCGTATGTAGGCTCATCTATCCGCTTTACATGATGAAATGTGGCTTGTGATAGAGGATGGGTCATTGTACATATACAAAGTCAACCTGCTGCAAGAGCAAGACTGCAGTGAAGGAGAAGTCGTTGATGCTTAGACCAGCCCGTGGTTTAAAAACCACGACCGAATGGACAAATGAAGATAGAAAGAGATATAACCTGGACAATGTAGCCAAAGATATACTCTACAAGACGTTGGACAATGCAATGTTCAACAAAGTCAAATCATTCAAATCAGCCAAAGAAATCTGGGAAAAGATAACCCTGATTTGTGAAGGATCAAAACAAATTAAAGAGAATAAATTAACTATTGTTGTTCAAAAAATTGAAAATTTTAAAATGCTTGCGAGTGAAACTGGGATCACCGGATGCCAAATTTACATAGATAACAAATGAGCTTTTAGCTCTTGGGAAAGAATACACTCGAATGAGATGTACATGAAGATTTTAGAGCCCTCCCGGTTTGAATGGGAAATGAAGGTCATGGCCCCGAGGCACTCAATGAACCTCTCAAAAACATCCAATCATGAGCTATACTCGGACCTCAAAGCTTATGAGTTTGATCTCGAGAAGAAAAGAGCAAGAGGAAAACAAATATACCAAAGACAACTACATTATTGCCCGATGATGGGAAAAGAGTCGAGCCAAAGGAGACCATTGACCAGGAGGAGATTTCCCTCATGGTAAAAGATTCAACAAGTTCTTTAATAAGAACTATTAAAGGAACAAGGGTGAAACCTCCAAAAGACATTCGGCACCCTCCAAAGCAAGGAGAGACAAGCCGCCCAAGAGAGCTAAAATCGAGATCCGATAATCAAAGAACCGATAGAGCTGATCGAGAGAGTTGAAAACTGTGTTGGAATTGCAGACAACCAGGACATTTTTCCATTGACTGTTCCTATCCACCACCAACAAATACAAAAATGAAGAAGAAAGAAGAGTCTTCAGAGAAAGAAAACAAGAAAAAGAAGAAAGCCATGTTGGCTGCGAGACTACTAAGCCAACCAAGTGCAAAGAAGCAATGGACTCGGATAGTAGTGAAGTGACTACTCAAGTGATACAGAGGAAGAGGCTTTGATCTCGCCTCATGGCCAAAGAACAAGATCAACAAGATCAATAAGATGAGGTACATTGTAACTCATCTCATTCTCGATTCGTGATAGTGACTATGATACACACACTTTATCAACCACAGATCTTTATGATTCATTAGAGATGAAAGATTTTGAGCACATTAAAACCTCTCACACACTTTTAAATGAGGAAACCAGCAAATTTTAAAAGCCAAAACTCATAGTGACAAAAGAGTTGAGTACTCTCCGGTCGTATAGCCGATGAGAACACTAAGTCAAGGCCGAAAATGCAAAGATCTTAGCGAGAGTTAGTCTGCTACGAAAAGAGGAAAAAGATCTCAAGAATGTGATTGCCTCATTTACAAAAGCATCCAAATCATTGGATAAACTTATTATGAGTAAAAAGAATGTGGAGACAAGACAGCATAGGATTTAATTCCTTTGTGCATAGTCAAACTCAAAGAGTGATTTTGGAAAAGGGATCTTCAAGAATAAAGGAACCCAAAACCCAAAACACCAAATGTTGCACCCACATTTACTCCAAAGCACAATCACAATCATATGGGCCTTGGTTACAAAGGAAAGGGAAAGAAGCGATGAGAGTCTTTGAAAGGATAGCCGAGAAGAAATTCAAACAGGTCCTCAAAGGACTCCAAACAAAAATACTCTGTAAAAGCTAACAGAGCTACCAAAAGCCCCAGAAATTTCATCAAAGAAATACATATGATGGGAATGGTAGAAACCATCCAAACCAAGCTGATTGGAATAATGTAAAACATCAACAAAGACCTATGGGAAACAAGCCAAAATGGCAAAACCTCAACCTCAACAAAGGTTATTCTCAAGGAAAAAGAGCTATTATCAACACACATATGCACCCAGCACTACACTCAGAGATTTCATAACTATCCCAAGAAAGCAATTTCTAAAACACACACACAGCATACAAACAAAAGAGACGGTACCGTATGATCCTAAAACCCCAAGAAATTTGCTAATGTGCATTATGATTATGGTACGATAGATGGCAACCTCTTTGAGTCAAATCATCCGGCTATAGGTTGGTTGGAACATCTTATAGCACTAACCCCGGGACCCGCACAAGTATGGGTACCTAAAAACGGATTTCCTTGATTGCGGGTTCAAGGAACAGTTGAGTGCTTAGGAACCTGGTACATGGATAGTGGTTGTTCCGGACATATGATAGGAAACAAGAGAAATCACAAGATTCAAAGAGATCAAAGGTGCTAAAGTCATATTTGGAGGAAATGAAGCTCCAGGTTCTAAAGTCACCGTTTTGAGTTAGTAGACAAAATGAGTGATGTTATGTGAAGAGAGAAGCGAGCTAAGTCGCTTTGGAAGAAAGGTCAATCGATTTATGACCTAAGTGACAAAAAACGTAATCGTTTAATTCGTGCGAGGGAATGTTTTTAAGGATGGCGTCGGCGTAATTATGATTTACAAGACAAAAGCCGCACAAGAAAACCATATGATTGGATATAAATGTTGCTTTGCATTTAATGTGGGGAAATTAATGCGATTTTGAAGAGTCAATCATGACCGTTGATCTTGATCAAAAATTCAAATTCAAAACCTGTCCTTCCAAGTCCCTTATATACCAAAATTCATTTTCTCTCTCCTCACACAAACATAGTCGTCTTGAAAGCAAGCAAGTTTTCTCTTTGCAAACGTTTGAAACCCTATCTTTCAAGTTCAAGTTTTTCGTGTTTTTCTCCGATCAAACATTCTCAAAATGGTTGCTACCCATGATTTCGCTAAGCTATCCAAGAAAATCCACTGAGCGTCGAGTGGATTTTAAGGGCATGATCAAGCGCGTTGATGAGGCCCTGGTGAAGAAGATAGCTGAAAAGTTGGAAAAGTCCGGTCAAGGACTTTCTTTCGATGCACTTCACACATACATATTTGGAGGAGGTCGCCATGTTCTATGTGAATGCCGAGGTGCATGACGATGAGAATGTTGAGCACTCGCTTTACCATCGAAGGTTTGAAGGACATCACCGAAAAGAATGTCAACTTGGTGCAGCTTGGAAAGAAGTTGCGGCGCGGAGTATCTTTGCTAAAGCTATGTATACAACTAAGAAGGATTTTACGAAGAAGATTACCACAAGTCGATGGACATTGTGTCCAAATGCGTGGATATGAAGTTTGGAAGTTTCAATCGGCTATCTCGGACTAAGCTAATTGTAATGGCCGCAATTATGCAAGACAAGAAGGTGAATTGGGTGAGTTCGTCTTTAGCCGAGTGTGCCAAAAATGTGATCTACAAGTCCTATAAGGAAGATGGGACTTTTGGATGCTCGCTGGGTTATGGCCTTGTCATTGGCCACCTGATGGAAGTTAAGGGGATTGCACTTCGCCATGGAAAGCCTTTCCATGCAAACAAGAGGATGTTCAAAGCTAACCTCTCTGGTGCGCAGAAGAAAGCCCATGCGAGTAAGGCGGATACAAGTGAGGGGAATCAACCGACCCACCAAAAACACAATCGAGACCTCCCGTTCTCTCCCGAAGCTGATTTCCAAGAAGAGAGTCTGCGACATCCAAACTCCGCCCCTACCCCGCCAGCCAAGACAAAGAAAGACATGCCCATGCAAAGAAAAACCCAAAGCACTCGCCTGCGGCAAACATGCCCCCCGCCTCGGCAGAGAGACGAGGAGGAACCTCTACCTTCCTCACCAATCGTGAAGAAGAAGCGCACCGCTGCAAGTTAAGGAAAGCAACAAGCGTCAAAAAGGATTATATTGAAACAGAGGCCTTCACCCTTGAAGAGCCTAAAGAAGTGTAACCAGAGATTCCACTGGTTGCCACCAAGAGAAGACGGTTGTCTAAGAAGTCCGAATTAGAAAAGACAAATGAGTCCGATACTAAGCCGGAGGAGACCATTGAGACGATGATGCTCGGGAGGAGCAATCTCGAGAAAAAAATTGATGAGCCCAAGAAGACTGCTGATCTTGATCAAGAGAGTATCAAGACCCACCAATTTGAGAGAACAAGGAGAAAGAGGGAGCCGAGACACCAAGACCATTGAAGAAAAGGTTGTCTCACCCTCTCGGATCGATGTAGTTGAATTTGAGGAGGAGCATGCTCCATTAACCACCATTCAAGAGGCCGGAGAGGAAGATGATGATGATCTTATTATGTACTCTCCAGTCTATCCGACATCCCGCATTTGAGGCTAAGAAACCGGAGGAATTGGAAGTTGGATTACTCTAGGCAGCAGCTTCACTCGCCTGAGTTTATTGATGAAGAAGAGGAGCTTCTTAGTTTCCTTGGAGATGTAACCTTTCAACAAGCCCTGAATGAAGAGTTTTTCATGGATGCTCTTAGGGCCATTAAGGAGGATGAGAAGAAGAAGGCCTAGGAGAAAGACAAAGCCTTGAAAAATCCAAGATATGTTTGCACACAGGGAACCATGAACATGTCATGGAGTCCACTGACAAAGAACCGGGCTTTCCAATTAAACCACGAAGAGAGAGGACTTTCTGGCTGTTGGATTTCATGGGCTTACTGGACAGGCTGCTGGAGCTCCTACAGTTATTGAGGACAAGTGTACATGGATGACGACCTGTTGGAATATGATGATGGGTCACCTTTCTTTTTGGTCTTGTATTATATTTTGGTTTAGGATTGTACCCTCTTTTGAAAACTCGATGTAAATATATACATGTAAATAGGCTGGGGATGTGGGTTATGAGTTTGGTCACATGGATGTCTCATTGTATTTAATAACGATGTTTGTTACCTCTTTTGCTTGTGGATATGGTTTGTCATTTTCTTACAAGTAAAGTGATCTTGCTTGTTCGTTGTTAAAATGTCACGGTAAAAAAATGTACAGGTATATAGGGTTTACGTTGTCAATTTAACTTTTTATATTGCTTAGTAATGTAGTAGTAGGGGTGGTCATCACAGAGTGGTATCGAGCTCGGCTACGGAGTTACTAGACTATCCATGTACATGAACTTCGAACTCGTAGAGCTCAAGCATGCCGATAAGTTTTATTTTATTGTCGATGTATTTTATGTTTTATGAAATTATATTGGCCATGTGTTATTAGGTTTCTCCTAAGATAGTGATTCAGATTATGGTGAGAACTAGAGGTGAGGGTAGTGGTGGGGATATAAATCAAGGAGGAAGACGCCTATATCAACTGGTGATCGAGATAATATCATAAATCGACTTACGAGCTCATCCAAAGACAATCGAACAAATTCAACAACTCATTCATCAAAGGGATATACCTAGAGAATAAAGAGTAGAAATGAATCAACCACACCAAAGGGTGTATCAAGTCGAGATAGTAAGGGGAAAGATTCCTAAGCTAAATCCACCAACCTTTGAAGATGCGATGATCAAGCAACTGCGAGAAGATTGGTTGCAAACTCTAGAGGATATGTTTTAGTATAATAGGGTCCTAGAAGATGACAGTTTCCAAGTTCAAGAATAGAAACCCACAAAATGGGAACAAGTTAAGCGCAAAGAGATGATTAGAGTAAGGCAACCATAACAATACTTTTTCGCCTAGGTGCAAGATTCAACATACTAGAAGCTGCTTAGTATATACCAGGAGATGTTTTACATGTGGGATGCCGGAAAAATTTGCTAACGTGTGCCTAAATAGTCCAAATCCTATAGACAAAAACATTTACCATCCAAAGCATTTACTATCACCAGAAAGGACGCAGGGTGAATCCATCAATGGTTATAGGTAAACTTCTTATCTCGACACCCCAAAAGTTGTGTTATTTGATTCGGAAGCTACACATTCATTTGTATCCTCGGAGTATTTGAGGAGACCGGGTAGGACACCGATGTAGCTAAAGTGGGTTACAATGTAATAATTCCTTTGGGAGGTTCAAGTAGACTAACCAAATTTTGAGAGCTTATTTTATTCCAATCAAAAATTGAGACTTTATTTGGTTTTAACAATGTTAGCTATAAACGACTATGATTTCATTTTGGGTATGGATTGGTTGCGAAAATATGGTGCTATAATTGATTGTTAGAAAAAGATAGTGCCATTTTAGAAAAAGACATTCCATTTCAACCCCTAGGAGAAGACGCATTTACCTTCGTTGAAATCACGACCTGACTTAAGATTTCCAATGATATTAGCACTAAAGGCACAACGTTCGGAAGCTCACCGTGAAGGATACATAGTAAGTGTCCTGAGCATCGACGAACAACACTAACCAACCCTTGATGAAGCTCCAATAGTGAGTGAATACCCCGATGAATTTTCGGATGATCTTCCTGATTACTACCGATCGCGAGATTTAGTTTGTTATTGACCTACTTCGAACGTCTCAATTTCTAAAACTCCGTACAACATGGCTCCGTTGAAATTGAAGGAATGAAGACACAATTGCGAATTGCTAGATAAAGGTTTTATTAGACCTAGCTTCTCGCCATGGGTGCGCTAGTCATATTCGTCCGAGAGAAAGGATGGTACGATGAGATTGTGTATTGACTCACGAGAACTAAATAAGGTTACAATAAAGAATAAATACCCGCTTACTTGAATTGATGATTTGTTCAATCAACTTCAAGATGCGATATTTTCAAGATCGACTTGTGATTCGGGTACCATAAACTAAAAATCGAAGAATGGTCTCGGATGCCTATTGATGCAAAATGGTAAGGTGATTGCGTATGCATCTAAAAAATTGAAAGACTATGAAAAGAATTACTCTACGCATGATTTAGAGCTTGTGGCGGTGGTATTTGCACTCAAAATGTGGAGGCATTACCTATACGGGAACGATGTGAGATCTACACAGATTACAAGAGTTTAAAATACTTTTTCATGCAGAATGAATTAAATATACGACAACGATGGTGGTTGGAGCTAGTGAAAGACTACGATTGTGTAATCAATTATCACCCTGGTAAAGCCAATGTTGTAGCAGACGCGTTGAGCCGGAAATCAGCACAAAGCAATGCAATTGCGATTCACATTCAGAAACCAAAGTTAATGGATCTTCAGAAAATAAACGTAGAGGTTGTATCATTAGGGTCCGTTGAAAGCTAAGTTAGCAGCGTTAACACTCTGACCTACGCTACTTGATCGAATTCAACAGGAACAATAAGGTGATGATTACTATGCCAAAATGAAGAAAGACATTGCCTCTGGAGTGTGTTCTGATTTCAAAATATCTGAGAATGGAGTACTGCGATTTAAAGAACGATTATAGGTGCCCAACAGGGATAATCTCCGAGAAAATGTTCTAGCAGAAGCGCATTCAACGCCATATTCTGTACATCCAGGAGCTACCAAAATGTACAGAGATTTGAAGATGCATTACTGGTGGCCAGGTATGAAAAGGGATATCGCGCAATACGTGGAACAATGTTTAATATGTCAACAAATAAAGGCAGAACACAAAATGCCAGCAGGAATGTTGCAACCTCTGCCTATACCCGAATGGAAATGAGAAAGAATTACCATGGATTTTGTGACAGGTTTGCCCAAAACTGTCAAGGGACATGATGCTATTTGGGTGATCATAAATAGATTAACCAAATCCGCTCATTTTATTCCTATTTGCTCAACTTATTCCATGGACCGATATGCACAATTTTATATACAGGAAGTAGTTAAACTCCATGGTGTGCCATTATGTATTATTTCAGATAGAGACTTTCGATTCTTATCTAATTTCGGAGGAGTTTACGAGGCGCTAGAAACACGACTGTCATTCAAGATCGCTTATCACCCTCGAGACCGACGGACAATCAGAACGAATGATACAAACTCTAGAAGATATGCTTAGAGTTTGTGTTCTAGATTTTCAAGGACAGTGGAGTAAACATCTACCTTTGATAGAATTCTCATATAATAATAGCTATCAAGCTACAATTTGGATGGCTCCCTATGAAGCACTGTATGGTAGAAAATGTAGATCGCCGGTCCACAGGGACGAGATTGGTGAAAGGAAGCTTTTAGGCCCAGATGTGACTCGAGAAATCACAAAGGCGGTGAAACAAATTCAACAAAAGATAGGAACTGCTCAGAGTCGACAAAAAAGTTACTCATATCAAAGAAGAAGAATGCTAGAATTTTCTATAGGAAACCAAGTGTTCCTGAAGGTGGCACCAATGAAAGGGGTAATGCGATTTGGAAAGAAAGAAAACTCAATCCAAGATACATTGATCCGTTTCATATTCTTTGAGAGAATTGGTGATGTAGCTTACAGATTTGACTTACTTGCATCAATGTCTCAAGTACATGACGTATTTCATATTTCTATGTTAAGAAAATACATCGCAAATCCATCTCGTGTTTTGATACACGAACCAGTAGAATTAAAAGCCGACTTGAGCTATAAGGAGATACCCGTGGAGATATTGTTACGAGAAGTAAAGAAACTCGTGAATAAGGAAATCTCATTAGTTAAAGTACTGGAGAATCAATCAATAGAGGATGCTCATGGGAAATAGAAGACGAGATAAGGGCTAAGATATCTGGACCTATTTTGGTAAGTAAAATTTCGGGACGAAATTTTTATAAGAGGGGGAGGATGTAATACCCGTGACTCACACAACTCACTAGGCCAATATAGTTCATGCATTTCATGTTATCTACATACCATTTGCATGGATATTGACGCCGCATGATGTGCTTTATATTATATAGCATTTTAACAATAAAGTTTTTACATGATACTAGTTCTTAGCTTCTGATTGGTCGATCGCTAAATATAAGTATTTAGGTATTTGCCATTAGATATTATCGGGCTATACGTGGTAACATTAGAAACATGAGAACCACTAAGGGGCACGTGGTAAACCTGGAGGTGATAAAATGCATCGATAAGTGTATATGGAATTTTATTATGAGAATATATAAGTTAAAATAATTAATATAGTTCTTGAAAAAGAATCAAATATTAAATCTAAAATATATATGATAGATAAAATACTATTTAAGAATAATAATTTACTTAAGAGGAAATAATCTAAATAATTATGATGATAAATTGTGATAGCAATCACATTAATATTAATAAATACCATAATAAAGGAAATGCAAAACTATACGTAGAAAATAAAGTAAGGTATAATACCTAAATACCAAGTCTTGTACTAATTTTATATATATTAGTCACACATATATAAGTGAGAAGTAATGGCCGCTTCAAAAGAAACACTTATGAACCTAAGATATGGTCCAGGGCAGAAATGGACACAACGTGAGAACAACAAGTGTAGAGTTGTTATTGTGTAAGTACTGTTGTCTTGGTTTACACAAACGGCTGAGTAGTTCAAGACATCGCGTCACTAAGCAGCTAGTAAATCCGATAGTATTTTACTAAGAAAGGTTCAAAGCCACAAGTTACCCCACGATGCAATAACGATTCGCAGAGACTTTCAAGCGAATTTGCATACACGCATGCATTAATTTCATTCGTGTGGGGATTGTTGGAATTGGTCTTTGAGAAATTGGGTGTTGACCCGATTTTGACCAATTAATTAATTGGTTTCCATTTGTGAAAAATGGAATTAAATTATTTGTAAAAATTCTACTAAGAGAGTATATGAGAATAGCATTTGGAATTTCTTAAAATCGATTCCAGGTGAATGAGAAATTAATGCTAGAAGTTAGCCACTTAATACAAATAAATGGTATGGAAAATGGAAAATGTGGGGGAGGAGAGATGCTCCATCCCACATAGGAAAAGGGAGGCAAAGTTGAACACTTTATATATCCCAAGTTGGACATATGGGTTTGGGCCTTGAGGGCACCCAAGTTTTAAAGGGGTGAGGACGGGTTTGGTTCAGCACACACGCGCATGCCGCCGCCGCCCCGCCGGCCGGCCATGCCGGCTCGGCCGGCCCGGTCGTGGGTCGAGGGTCGAGGGTCGGTGGCCTGGGCTTGGGCTTCAAGGCCCTTATTCTTTTTGGACAAAAACCTTTAAAATAATTAATTAATTAATTTTTGTAATTAATTGAATCGAGAATTCAACCTGGGAAAAGGTTCGGCCAAGACGGGCGGAGCACGCCCATGCGGTTGGGTCGTGCTACCTACCGAGTTTCGAGCAGCGCATGATGGCCGGAGCACGCCCGTGCGGCCTGGGTCGTATTGGGTGCCGAAGTGTTGCGCCCGCACGCACAAAGCAGCGCATCGGCCGTGCATCCGTCGTGCTCCCTCGCAGTGCGTGCGTGCTTGATGCAAAGGTGTCTTTTTCGAGCCAAAAGACGTGTTCTTTCCATACGAGGCGCCAAGCCTATAATAATCGATACCTGTGACTAAAAATGAATACGAAATTACCGGATAACATAAAACAAGCACTCGCATTTTGCATATTGTTCATCTTCCTCCTTGAAAAGCTTGAAAGTTGAAAAACACTTCGTTTCGTTGTTGTTCCAGTTTTTTGTCTTTCTAACTCGGTCTCAAAGTCGTTGTATCTTAGAGGTGAGCGCAGAACCGTAAGCACTAGTATACGGGGCATTGTCGTCTTGCGGACCGATACAAATCAGGCCTCGACTTAGCCTAAACCATACACTATTTCGGCCCATTTTCTTCTAAAATGAAACCTTTACCAAAATTTTACCCAACAATCGCAAGACGAAAATATATCTTGTTTCTTGAAGACGATGGCATCAAGGTCGAAGGTTGCTCCTACGCATGGCGAAAACCAGAGGTTCTCCGGTGGCGACTTCAAGAGATGGCAATGAAAGATGCTATTCTACGTGACAACCTTGGGGTCATCTCGTTTCATGAAGGAGAACCCCCGTTGGTGATGAAGAATCCGACAATGAACGGAGAATCGCCAGTAGATGCTTGGCATAACAAAGATTTCCTTCGTCGGGATTATATTTTGAACGGACTAGACGATGCCCTCTACAACGCCTATAGTTCGTTCAAAACGTCCAAAGAGTTGTGGGACTCTTTGGAGAAGAAATATAAAATAGAAAATGCTTTGGTGCAAAGAAATTTGTAGTCGGTAAATTTACTGGATTATAAGATGGTTGACACCGAGACGGGTGATTAGCCAAGTACAAAGAAATACAAATCATACTTCACGACTTAGTATCCAAGGGATGATTCTCGAGTGAGTCGTTCAAGTGGTCCGCGATTATCGAAAAATTGCCGCCTTCGTGGAAAGATTTTAAGAATTGCCTCAAGCACAAACGTAAGAAATGGGGCTTGAGGAGATCACCTATATAAGTGAGAAGTAATGGCCGCTTCAAAAGAAACACTTATGAACCTAAGATATGGTCCAGGGTCGAAATGGACACAACGTGAGAACAACAAGTGTTAGAGTTGTTATTGTGTAAGTACTGTTGTCTTGGTTTACACAAACGACTGAGTAGTTCAAGACATCGCGTCACTAAGCAGCTAGTAAATCCGATAGTATTTTACTAAGGAAGGTTCAAAGCCACAAGCTACCTATCACGATGCAATAAAGATTCACAGAGACTTTCAAGCGAATCTGCATACACGCATGCATTAATTTCATTCATGTGGGGGATTGTTGGAATTGGTCTCGAGAAATTGGGTGTTGACCCGATTTTGACCAATTAATTAAGTGGTTTTAATTTGTGAAAAATGGAATTAAATTATTTGTAAAAATTCTACTAAGAGAGTAGATGAGAATAGCATTTGGAATTTCTCAACACCTTCCGGTGAATGAGAAATTAATGCTAGAAGTTAGCCACTTAATACAAATAAATGGTATGGAAAATGAAAAATGTGGGGGAGGAGAGATGCTCCATCCCACATAGGAAAAGGAGGCAAAGTTACACATTTCATATATCCCAAGTTGGACATATGGGTTTGGGCCCTTGGGGGCACCCAAGTTTTTAAAGGGGTGAGGACCTACATGCTTGTGAGTTTGGTTCAAAGCACACATGCGCTTGCCCGCCGCCGCCGCCCGCCGCCGCCCCCGCCCGCTCGCCGGCTTGGCTCGGCCCGTCCGGTCCAGGTCCAGTCGTGGGTCGTGGGTCGTGGGTCGAGGGTCGCGGGCCGTGGGCCTGGGCTTGGGCTTGGGCTTCAAGGCCCTTATTCTTTTGGACCAAAAACCTTTAAAATAATTAATTAATTAAATTAAATGGATTTAATTAATTTTTGTAATTAATTAAATCGAAATTCAACCTGGAAAAGGTTCGGCCACAAGACGGGCGGAGCACGGCCCGTGCGGTTGGTCGTGCTACTGTCGACATCCGGTCGTGTTCCCTGCGCAGTGCGTCTGCTCATTGATGCAAAATGTGTCTTTTTCGAGCCAAAAGACGTGTTCTTTCCATACAAGGCGCTGAAGCCTATAATAGTCGATCCTGGTGATCAAAAATGAATACGAATTACCGGATAACAAAAACAAGCATCGCATTTTGCATATTGTTCATCTTCCTCCTTGAAAAGCTTGAAAGTTCAAAAACACTTTTGTTCGTTGTTGTTCCGATTTTGTTGTCTTTGCTAACCGACCAAAGTCATTGTATCTTAGAGGCGAGTGCGAACCGTAAGCACTAGTATACGGGCGTTTTAGTCTTGCGGAGACCGATTCCAAATCAAGCCTCGACTTAGCCTAAACCATACACTATTTCCAGTCATTTTCTTCTAAACAAAACCTTTACTGAAATTTTACCCAACAATCGCAATACGAAAATATATCTTGTTTACGTGAAGACGATGGCATCAAGGTCGAATGTTGCTCGCTCCTACGCATGGCGAGAAACCAGCCGGGTTCTCCCAAGGGCGACTTCAAGAGATGGCAACAGAAGATGTTGTTCTACGTGACAACCTTGGGGCTGTCTCGACTTAGCCTAAACCATACACAATTTCCAGCCATTTTCTTCTAAACAGAAACCTTTACCAGAAATTTTACCCAACAAATACAAGTTTAAAAGAAAATAGTTGGAATAATGTTTGAATGTTAGAGAGATTAAATAATTGTTAACCATTCCTAACTAACCATGTTAGAATATATGCAGAATGCATGAGAACTAATTGGGAGCTTCAATTTAGTCTAAATTGCTTTCAAGATTTAATTATTTTAACTTGGTTAAAGTTAAGATTTTGGGCCTCCGTGAGATTTTACATAGTAAAACTTGCATTTAATTTTGAGAAATAAAAGTTATTTCCCTATATGGTTACAGGCTGCCTCATATATTTGGCTAAGAAGGAATGTCTTATTATGTCTTGGTAGTAAGTCCAAAGGTGAAAGGTAAGTGAAAATCCATCTGCAACTACAATGCATGAACATAGTATTTCCTGTCTTATTGATACTAAATGCGATTCTTGTATCTTGATGGATGCATTATGTAAACCTTGATGTTCATATGTTGCTTGGTGGATATTGGAGTGTGATGATTATTGTTTCATTGAGCATGTCATTCATTGGCATTTGCACATGCATGCAAACATATGAGCATTGTTGAGATGAGGCATGCACGACACGATAACTTTCTTTGAAAAGAAAAGATTTTGGTTGGCCACTGCTAGTGCACCGAGGCATGCGAGGCGTGCTTTTATGATATATTTTAGGGTGCAGTGGGTGTTACTCCTCGGAGGTTCATAGGGGTTGACAGGGGGTGTGCCTCTGATGGTCACGAGGGGGCGGACCACTGGACTGTATCCTTATTGACACGTCAGGGGAAAGACTCCTGGGAGATCATTGGGGAAGACAGGGGGTGGACCTCAGGTGGTCCCGGGAGATGGCCCTAGGCGGTGTCAATATGATTATGGCCATGTGATTATTGATCTTTGTGTTGAGCTCTTTCCGGTGCATAGCAGGTGGGTCAAGGGCCCTATGTAAATAAATGATTATAAATAATACATTTCAATGCATTATGTGCACTTCTGGTAAAATATCTTAGAATGCATTTGCATTTGTATTACATTATTCATTAAGCATGCATGGTTTTCGCGTCCTGGGAATTAGCTCACGTAGTTCATGCATTGTAGGTGAGTCGGTGATGTTGGATTTCATGGGCTTCATCGACAGTCGTTGGAGCTCCTACAGTTATTGAGGACAAACGGTGTACATGGATGACGACTGTTGGGCTATGTTGATGGGTCACCTTTCTTTTTGGTCTTGTATTATATTTTGGTTTAGGGTTGTACCCTATTTTGAAAACTCGATGTAAATATATACATGTAAATAGTCATGATGTGGGTTATGAGTTTGGTCACGTGGATGTCTCATTTGTATTTAATAACAACAGGTTTGTTACCTCTTTTGCTTGTGGATATGGTTTGTCATTTTCTTATAAGTAAAGTGATCTTGCTTGTTCGTTGTTAAAATGTCACGGTAAGAAAAAAAAAAATGTACAGGTATATAGGGTTTATGTTGTCGTTTAACTTTTTATATTGCTTAGTAATGTAGTAGTAGGGGTGGTCGTTCTGACCCCGAGAGCCTGCTGTCGGGCTTTTGCAAAATTTTCAGGCGGGTCGGGTCGGCTCAATTTTGATCGGGCCCGCACTGACTGGCCCACTCAGCCCACACATACATTCTATGTAGAAAAAATTGGGCCACCAAAAAAGTCGTGCTAGCCCACCCGTCGGGCCATTTGGGTCGGGCCAAATAGGCCCGACTTTTTTCGACTAAAAAGCGTAGCCCCCCCCCAAAACTCGAGCTGTTGGGGCTGGATTTTGCTAGCTCTAGTTCCACGAATAACATATCAATATGCATAGTACATATATCACATATACATCACATAAATATTAATCTGCGGAAAAACAAATATGACGATTTGGATCGATGCCTTAAATTACACCCTAAATCTAAACAGAAAATTAAATAATACAAAACCGGGATAGAAGGGAAGTTGTGATTTACATCAACCCTATACCCACATGATGGGTGTACAATCGAATCTGATTCAAGGCATCGATTCGAAAATGCATATGCATCCATATATCAAAACATGTAAGATCAAATCTTAAACCCACACCAAAATAAATTTAATAAAATAGATCTAGTTCTTATATCAAAAACCAAATGGCCCTGAAATCATTTGTTGGAAATTATTCAGGTTCCGGATCTAATCCGGATCAAATAAGATCCGATTTTTTGATTAAATTGAATGGAAGCGAAAGCGAGGGTTTCAAAAATCGAGTTTTACATATAAGAACACAAGATCATACTAATTAAATTTATTCAAACCAAAGGAAGAAAATAAAATTTACATCTTTCGACAATTTTCTTATTCTTTGCTTTTTCTCGTTAATCCTTCGAATCCCGGCTCGTAGACACCACTTCTAATTCGATCCTCCCTATCAACTAGCAGGCAGTGTGTGGGCGACCAAATAATAATTCTAAGTTCCTAACTTTAATTTTTCTACGATGTACTCAACTCATGAGATCATAGGATTGGGCTAACTAAATAGGAGGAGAATTGAACTAGGCTTTAAATTAAACAACAAAAACCACTTTCAAATTTAAACACAAAAATTGCAGGCTATTCGAATACCGTCGGCCCGAATTTGCAATTTCAATGAATAAATCAACCAATCCTTTCTTCAATTGATGGTTTGAAAAATAATTTTTCAATTGAACTTTAAATGGTTGGAGTTGGAGAGTTGGCGAATGGGTCAATTAACTTTTCCAACAAAAGAACAATTTTAATGGTCAAAGATTAAGACCGAAAATTGATTATAAATTTGGCCAAGTGAAAAAATCGTTTTAGTCATAATTCGTAAAGAGGTGCGGCCAAAATTTCATCTTGATTTGTAAGATTGTGGTCTCCTTTTATATGCCTAGTTCAATCAATTTCATACTCCAACTCAATTTCCTTTCTAATCTAGAATTCATAATTTTAGATAGACTCAAACTCTAATTGATAATTATCCGATATAATTATCAACTTGATAATTATATGAATATCTTATATTTATTATTTCCCAATACAAAGAAAAAACGTGAATATCAATTATTCTCGGAATTAACTGATATTAATATATTAGCCCAAATAATTTGGAAAACTTTTTCCATAAACCTTTAGGAACTGAAAATATTATTTCTAACTCGTTTACTTTAGGAAGGCGAACCGGGGACCATTGACCTATAATTATAAGCTCCAACAAACCGAATAAATAATCAAACTCTTGAATTAATATATTCGACTTATTAATTCCGATATTACTCCACTATAAATTCGAAATTGCGCTTTTATAATTATGGAATACCTTACTCTACGAATGAGCAGTTCATTGATATAATCATTTCATATAGATTAATCTTCCATAGATAATTCGTAATTGAAGTTACGTAGTATCCGTTAAACCTCTTTAATTACATGTTATCCTCATTTATCATTAATTCACTAGTGAATGGTTAATTTATAATCGGATTATAAATTAGAGGTCTCAAACCATTCGTTCATTTAACAAATGAGAGAATCGTCTTCTACTTCTCAAGGAGGAATGGATTTCATATCTCAGAAATTATTTTCCCAACTATTTAATTCAAATGTGAATCTAAAATGCAAGTGTTGAAAATGTCGTAGACAGACTTAAACGAGCAAATTAAGAATCACACATAAATAAATAGCGATCTATATCACTCAGGATTAAGATTTGTCCATATATGATCATCTTGTGATTTAATTTGATTTTCCATTTCTACAACGAAATGTGTAAGAAAAATTTAAATTAAATCGTCCAAGTCCTATATGATCAAATCATATATAAATGTCCCACTAAGATGTCCTCACATCGATCGTCCTGATAAGACAGTCATATTCAAAATGTTATGGGCCGCATTAGTGATGTTTTAATTAAAGATCCCATACTTTAATTAATTTCGTCACAGACTTAATTTTAGTTTATTATCCATAATCTTAATCCTCTTGTATATAACACGTATATACTAAGATTATGATTACATTAAATAAACTAAGGATTTTCATGATGTTTAAGAAAATACATACAATATGCAAAAGAGTTCAAAAATAAATGTCGCATTTATTAATAATAAAAAATAATTCACAATTGCTTTAAGGACACTATCCCTAACCGTAAATAATAAAAAATAGACAAGAGGTATAAACACACACATAATGATAAAATCATAAACCACGCAAAATTGGGGTTAGAAAGCATTCACTTAAACCCCGAGCTCTAGGAAGATCAACATGAGAAGGGGACTCCAGTCAACTGTTGATCGGGTATAATAGACAACTTGGAAATTGAAATAATTGCGTAGTGAATTTAGAGAGCTTCGATGACTAAGCCCATGGTCGCACCGCCAATTGCCACCATGTTTCCACAAAATAGTGGATTTGGCATCACTACCATTAGTAGCACTTGCTCTAGTTTTTGCTTCCATTTCAAGGCTAACTCCACCAAAAAAATAAAAATTGTAGGTCCCAAGGGGTGTAAGTGTAAGGTTTAGAAGGGGGGTTGAATAAATCTTACCAAATTTTTGATTTAGTCCTTTTAAAAGTTCGAGTTGATACTACACACACACTGTGTCCTTGGTGGACAGACCAATTTAGTTAATCGAGAGAGTTAGTCTCTCAATGGACTCAACCGAGCCGTTGATGGAATAACTCACCGTTAAGTCTAAATTAACTCAACTCGGTTTGTTTTTATTGGAAGACTTAACACCCTTAAGTTTGGTTAAGTAGAGATTTAGAGCTTGATTTAGTACTTAGAGATTATCTAATGGATAGCAAATATGTCAAATGATTAAATAAATATGATGCAAGAATTAAAGTCTTTGAAATGTAAATGACACAATAAGATTTTTATAGAGGTTCGAAGATGGGGTAATTCTTCTACTCCTCTCTTCTCCAACTCCCGAGGAATCCACTAGGTATTGATCGGATATACAAAGTGGTAGCAGTCCCCGATACAAGTCTTGATCACACAAATTGACTTGATCCTTTGGGACTCGATGCTGAGACGCCTTGATCACTCACCGTGGCTTCTCGACGACTCGGCTTCTTCACAGGCAACCCCTTGCTACTACAGACCCACTTGCTCAAGCTCTTTGGATTTGATCACGAAGCCCTCCAAAAGCTAAAGACTTGGTTCGACCTTGAACCTTCCTACACTCCTTCGTGGAATGTAGACCCTTGATTCTTCATAATTTCCTCTTCAACTGATTGAAGTTATCTTTCTTTCATAGGTGAGTGTTGGATTGATGTTCTTCGTAGTGTAGGCTTGAGGATTTAGCGTTTAATAACTTGAGAATATTTTAGGTTACTGATTCTAATAATTGCATGAATGTTTGTGGTTCTCGTCACCGCTCTCGTGAGTCATTCCTCGGCCTTTTATAGTGATCTTTCAAAAATCGCCCGTTGAAGAGATAGGCTTATTTTTGAAAGTCACTTGTGGTCGTTGGCTTGTCTTGTTACTGATCCTTGGAATTGCCACTTCCTCGTATGAATTGTTCTCCGCTTTTTCGTAGTTCGACACGGTGTAGTGCTTCCCATTGGTTTATTCCTTTTGCACGCTCCTCGACTGAGCACTTCGAGAAAGGTAGCATGGAGATATTACTTGTTTAGGTAATTCTCTTGATTTACGTAAACGGATCTTTTCGATTATCTCGACTTGACCGCATTTCCTTGCTTTCCCCCCAGGTGACTTAGAGTCGACTTCCAATCATTGGATGACTCTTCGTCACTTCAACTTGAGACTTGGCTTTTCTTGAGTTGACTTGATCGATACTTCACTCACCGCATCTCACCGCTCCTTCATAGAGTTCCGTCTTCTCTTCTTTGCCATACTCACTGTCTCGCAATGAGTCTTCCTTCTAGTCTCCGGTTGTCTTCTTGCATGTTTGGGCATAGCCGACTTAACTCAAACTGACCAGCCCTATTTATTACAATGCGCTTTACAACAAAATTGGGGTGCCAACTTCTTCCTATTCTAAGTTTTACATGGCATTCATCAAAATCTAAACAATAAATTTCCTAACAATTTCCCCCTTTTTGATGATGCCAAAACTTAAACCATTCAAAAATGTAAACAAAGAAAGATACATACAGATAGTGTATTCACATAGAATGTATGCGTAGAATCAATCCTTTTATTGATCATAACATTCTTTTACACAACTATTTACAAGGTGTATCGGAGCAACCATTTGTCTACACAAAAAAAATAAAGAGTTTATAGCTTTATTGCGAGAAGACTTGCATAGTATGTATTTACATAATAAAATACATGAAGGGGTGGACAACAACACTTCATCTCCTTCGATGTCTCCTTCTTTCATCTTGTTTCAAAGATCTTCGCTCTTCTTCTCTTTTTTCTCATCGTCACCGCCTTCTTCTTCTTTTCATATGCCTTCCTCGGCACTTTCATCTCTTCTTAATCTCTCTTGTCTTTCCTCCCATAGCCGAGTTTGTCTCTTATTTTCTTCTTCTATTCTTTTTCGCATACTCAAGATTACTTTTAGCCACTTGCAAATTGGCTACTTGGTCAAGACCACCAAGAGATCCCTCCTTTCTTACTTGGATCTACGTACTCAATGTTTTTGGGGCGGAGGCCTGGTCCAAACCTCTTCCTCCACCACACGCTTCTTCCTCTACCTGCGGGCGTGTATTGTCTTTGGGGTCTTCTTCTTTCCCGGTGAGTGACCCGGCGGAGTGACCAGCAGAGCGATCGCCGTTGGTCTCTCGCTGCTGTCGGCCTTCTTCACATAACGTGAGACCCTTTTCCCAAGACAAGTCCCAAGATTGAGCCATAGACATTTTTGCAAAGTATCCTTCGGATGCGGCGTTTTAAATTCATCAACTCGATCGTGGCTCGGTCCCGACATCCGAGATGGCATAAGTGTCTCTGTCGCTTTGGAATGCCTCCATGTTGTTTCAAGATGTTCCTAACTCGGGCATCCATTCTTCCTTCTACTTCCTCCATCCCCGCTTCAATTGTCTTTCTCTTTTCGGCCATAGATATAGCAGTGTTGGAGTGGCGAGTCACTGGGAGTTTGTCACGATAATGTCACCGTGACAAGACTTTGTTGGGGGTTTGTGCAATCATCAAGGTCACATCTTTCGATCCTTCCCCTCAACGGACTTTCCTTTCTTTTGTTTTGACGCTTCCTCACTTTTCTTTCCCTTTACAAATGCTTCCTTCTTTTCAACTTGATCTCTTTAGCACTTTAAAGTATTCCTCTTCCCCCTTTTTGGCATCATCAAAGGAGAGAGGAACACTGAAACATATTGGCAAGAAGGAAGTCGAGCCTGATAGTCGAGTTCTGTCTCGAGTTTGCTCGGGTATGCGGCACGAAATTCGGAGCGAGTAGCGTTGGACTCTGCTAAAATTAGCTTCATTTCAGCCATGAGAAGGCTGAATTTTCTATCCATATTTTCTTCCGGCGACGGAGATCACTCTTATTTTGCTCACGCAGCAGCTTTATCTCGGCAGTGTGAGCTTCATGCATGTGCTCAATGTGTTCTCTCAATTTCGTTTTTGCATCGCATTCTCGGCTCTCCATACCCGGCTGACTTGTTGAACAATGTCCTGAAGTATCTAACTTGTTCCACACGCATTGTTTGATCTTTGTTGCCACCATTCCCCGATCCCGATGTTATGCCTCTCAAGTCGCCAGTGAGTTGGCATCTCTCATGTTGTCGATCGCATGTCCATAGAGGCACGGTGCCTCTCCATCCGTTCAATTTCAGCAAATAATGCTTTGAACACCTCCCGAACTTCGCTTGTTTCTTCCGTTGCGGTGATGGCCATGCGGCGTCAAAGTCATAGTCACCGGAAGATGGTACCGACGGAATGACAGAGCTGGTCTGCGTGGAAGCGTCTTGCGTTCGTTCTCGATTCTTCAAGGAGGTCGGGTACCTCCGAGAGAGAAAGGAAATGATTCTACAAAGGAATCATCACGGCCAACTCGGGATTTGTTCAATGATGAGAGGTGCGCGTGAAGTTCCTTTTGAGTCGAACCTGCTGCGGCTTGGGGAGCCCGTGCGGTGGACTGTTTGGTGGGGTCTTTTGTGAAGTGGACCCGACTTGCCGAGCCTCGTATGTCTCAACCGTTGGTTTCAAATGGGTTTCTCCAATTGAGTAGACTGGTCCTCGGCCTTATCGAAGCGTCATCGGACGATGATGAGATTTCCATTGGTGGCTCATCATCAAAATTGAAAGTTTGACGAGTAGTCTTGAGATCGACTTGCTCGTCTTTGGGAACATCCGCAATGAGTCTTTTGGATCTCATCACGGGGATGACTCGAACTTCTTCGTCGCTTTCCGATCCCGGAAAGGTTAACATCGATTATCCGGGAATCATGAAGCGCGCTTACCTCCTTTTTCGGATGGATCAATGATAGCAGGAGGGATGTTCTCTCTTACACTTTTTTACCCCGGAAGTCTCAACCTCCCGTGGGCCTTCATTACCTCCTGCAGCCTCGACCGCAGCGAGGCCTTGGACCTCCCTTTCGACAAAGTGTCACTGTCTTAGGGTCTTCGTGGTGGCATCCATTGGAGTCTCAACCCCATGGATTGCACTTTCATCGCCAAGAGTGTTAACTCCCAGGTGTTCCTTCCTCGTGCCTCGATCGCATCGGCGCGTCATTAGCCTTCGAGCGGTTGGCACCTCACCGAGACAGTCTCAATCGCTCCGAGCTTCGTTGATGGCAACTTGCTATTCGTTTTGTGTTTGTACTTTCTCCACTTCGCCTCCTAGATTCGTTGTGGAGTCATCCGCAGACATTCTCCGACCTTGCCGCGGTGGAGGGAGTTTTCCCCTCGGCGCACCACCGAGTGACTTGGAATGGGGTCACTCCTCTCGAAACTCCCGATTTTTTCTCCGAGTGTTCAGCCGTTGGGGCGGTGGTAAGACACCTTCATTAGGGGTTGGCTCAACCGGGGTCCCCACTAACCCGGTTCATCGCCAGCTTCCTTAATTCTTTCTTCCGAGTGAGCCGGGAAGTGGTGGCGGCAACAACGGTGGCGATTTGCTAAACCACTCCCATTGGATCAATTTCACCGTGTTTTGGAGGACTCTCCTGGTCCCTCCATCATGCTCTTCTCATGAAGAATTCGATTCATGCATTGCTCATTGCATTTGCAACTCTTCTCGCGGGCGGCGACAGGTCCGATCCTCATCACTTTCGATAGAATATCGAAGTGAGAATGTGTATGTTCTGTGGTTCCAAGTCTTTGCCCTCTCTCTTGCCTCGGCTTCCTCGCGCTCTCCCTTCTCCTTATCCTTGAAGATCTCAAGATATCTCGTGCGATTTTTCTTCATCCATCTTTGGGATCACAGAGGTCGGTCCGAGGAAGTTCGCCAGTTCCTCTTCTTGTTCGATAAACTCGGGCCGTTGGAACTGTTCCCTGGATCGACTCAATTTCCACTTCCTCCACTCACGCAGACGATTTTGGATGTCCGGGTAAGGTGGGATAGGATCATCACATCACTATTATCTCTATCGCTTCTTCTTGTGTCTCACCGTGCGAACTACGATTGTGTCTTGATTTGCCTCTGCTGACGCCTTGAAGAGACTTAGTCAAGTTTCATCTATAATATCTCGGAGACTCTACTTCTCCAGCTAGCCTCCGATATCTGCTCCACCGAGTGGTGAATCAGCCGGTTTCTCAAGCTCGGAGTGCTTGATAATTCTTCTTCGTCTCTAGTTTGTACCGAGGGATTTTTGGTTGAGACAGTTTCTTAGTCTTGGGCGGCGGGGCGTCTTTGGTGTTTTCTTCTCGAGGAGCCGGCCGTCTTGCTTATCGCTTCTCCTCTTTTTGACGATCGGAGAAGGTATTTGAGAGTCCTTCTCGACCGGCTAGCTTCTTTGGGCGGAGACACTACAGGGCAGTGACTGACTACGGGGGGGTAGGAGTTTTGACTTTCTTTCTCAGCGGAGCAAATTAGCTTTCTTCTTAGCAGTGCGGGCGACTTTTCTTCTTTGGTGGAGAGAAACAAACAGATCTTTAGGGTCACCGATTCCCCCTCACTCGTGTCGCTCTCTTGGCGTAGGCTCTCTTCTCGTGCGCCGGGAGGTTTGATCTCAACATCCTCTTGTTTACATGGAACGCCTTTCCATGTCTAAGAGGGACTCCTTTCACCTCCATCACCGCCAATCACCGTGGCCATATCCTAGAGATCCTCCAAATGCACCATCTTCCTTGAAGGATTTGTTCCTACATTACAGCGAGTCTGCTTTGTAGACAAACTCACGGCCCTTAGATTTATTTTCCTTTCTTCAATGATCGCAACCATTACGATCAACTTTGCTTTTGATTGGTCAAAGTCAAAGCGCCAAATTTGATGTCTATGCATTTGGCAACTATGTCCAACAACTTGTGATAATCCTCCTTCAAGCCTGACCTCTTGTTTGTTGTGTAAACTATTTTATCAAGATAGTCGGGCTTGGCTACTTCCTTCCAAGCGGCGGCCAGTTTTACATCGGGTTCGTTGATTTCGATGCTCCTTCCGTCTTGGTAGTGAGCGGTGTTCACCAAATCCTTGGCGAGAGATGATGAACTCCTTTCCGTGAACAGAGGATTTGATCCCCTCATCATGAATCTCGGCGTTCACATAGAATTGTGCGACCTCCTCCACATAGGTCATTGGATATTCCAACGTCGAAACGGTTTCACCTGGCGTTTCCAATTTCTCGCAATTTTCTTCACTAGGGTGTCGTCGGACCCTGTTTCACCATGCCGTTGAAATCCACAGAGAGACCCGGTGTGGATTTGCTTTCCTAACTTGACAAAATCATAGGTTGGTGCCATTTTTCAGGATTTCACCAAGAAAACTTAGAGGTTGATTTGAAGATAGATAGGGTTTCGAGAGAATTTTGCCTTTGCTTCGAGAGAAAATGAACGGTTTTGGTAATATGAGAGAGAAAAGAAAGAAAGCTTAAGTATGGTTTATGAAAGGACGTGCGGGTGGTTTTGAAATGTGATCAAAATCAACGGCTTAGATGTTGCACGCCGATTTAGCATTTAATGTCTCGTATTTAATGCGGCAAAGATTTATATCCAATCATAAGCTTGGTGTGCGGCTTTTGCACTGTACACGCCATAATTATGTTGACGTAATTCTTAAAAACATTCTCGCTTAGTCAAAACGACCGCGTTTTTGTCACTTTGTTCATAAATGACTCGGCTTTTACCCTTAGCTGGTTTAACTCTTCTTCTCACGCTTCTCTTTGTGACTCAAATTGTCACCGACTTGGTATAAATTTTTCTTTTCCGTCACAAATTGATTTACTTAGTGATTTGTGAGTTCACTCTTTTTCCCTTTCTCGTGTTCCATTTTTCTTTGATTCTTCTCGAGTGTCACCACTCAATTAACCCTAACTCATGCTTGAGTTCTTCAAATCTTGACTCACATAATGGTTTTGTGAAGATGTCACCAATTGTTTATCGGTTGAGATATATTCCAAGATGATGTCCTTCTTTTCCACATGATCTCTTATGAAGTGATATCGACTTCGATATGCTTTGTTCTTGAGTGCAACACAGATTTTGAGTGATTGCAATTGCACTTGTGTTATCACACATAATTGGAATTTCTTTTTCTTCAACTTCATAGTCTCTCACTCTTGTCTCATCCATAGGACTTGGGCACAACAAATTGCCCGCAACTATGTATTCTCGCTTTGTACCAGAGGTGGCTATTGAATTTTGCTTCTTGCTAAACCAGAAATCACTGTTCCTAGCATTTGACATGTGCCTCGAGGTGCTCTTCCCGTCAACTCGCATCCGCAATAGTCGAGTCCGAATAGCCAATTAGCTTGAATCCACCTTCCTTTGGATACCATAAGCCAACTTCTTGGCTTCCTTTCAAGTATCTCAAGATTCTCTTAGTTCTTTGTCATATGGCTCTCTTTTGAAGCAGATTGAAATCTTGCACATACACCTACAAAGAAAGGTGATGTCCGGCCCGCTTGCTTTGTGAGATAGAGCAATGATCCAATAAGTGCTCCGTATCTTGTTTGATCTACAGGCTTGCCATCCGCATCCATGTCCATTTTGATCGATGTATTCATTGGTATTTTCACGTACACTTCTCCTCCATACCAAATTTCTTCATTAAATCTCTGGTGTATTTTGTTTGACTTATGAAGGTTCCATCCTTCAGCTTGTTTCACTTGGAGTCCAAGGAAGAATGTCGATTCTCCCATCATGCTCATTTCAAATTTACTTTGCATGAGTGTTGAAAATTTTTCACACGCTCTTTGTTTGTGGATCCAAAAATGATGTCATCCACATATATTTGAACTAGCAAGATACTCTTCTTTGTCTTGAATTCTAAAAGTGTTCTATCTACTTTTCCTTTTGTGAATCCATTCTCGCTTAGGAATTGTGACAAGGTATCATACCATGCTCGGGTGCCTGTTTCAATCCATACGAGCTTTCTTGAGTTTGTATACCTTATCTCCAAGAGTCTTCTCGCTCAAATCCTGGAGGTTGTTCAACATACACTTCTTCTTCCAATAAACCATTTAGGAATGCACTTTTTACATCCATTTGATATACAATGAAATTCTTGTGAGTCGTATAGGCAAGAAACATCCTTATTGCTTCCAATCTTGCTACAGAGCAAATGTTTCATCAAAATCTATTCCTTCTTCTTGGCAATATCCTTTGTCTACTAGTCTTGCTTTGTTTCTTACCACGTAACCTTCCTCGTTCATCTTGTTTCAACACCCATTTAGTACCAATAACGTTTTGATGTGTGGGTCTTTGAACTAATTCCCATACTTTATTTCTTTCAAACCGATTCACTCTTCTTGCATAGCTTGAATCCAATGTGTGTCATCCAATGCTTGTAACACATCTTTGGGCTCTATTTATAGATAAAGCATGTGAACATAGCTTCTTGTTGAGTTCTCGGATCTTGTTTTGACACCTTCTCTTATATCTCCAATGACAAGTTCGGTGGATGGTCTTTCACCATCTTACATCCGGTTGAAGCAAGTTAGCTGGTTCGATCGTCTAGCAATGTGTTGCTTTGATCGACTCTCTCGTAATCACTTAGCCGCAAATTTTCCAAATTGTTTTTGAGATTCAACTATCTCATCTTCTTTTCCTCGAGTTTATAATTCCAAATTTTCTTGAAAAGATAGGACTCTTACGTATGGTTGGATGATTCAAATTTATCAACCGACTCTTCAATGTCTTCTCCATTTACATTTGGCTCATCGAATACCACATGAATGGATTCTTCGCAACCATAGTCCTTTTGTTGAGTACTCAGTAGGCTTTGCTCTCACCGAGTATCCTGAAGAAGATACCTTCATCGCTTTTAGCATCGAAGGCCTTTAGATTGTCTTTGCCATTGTTGTGGATGAAGCATTTACATCCAAATATTCTAAAATATGCAACATTTGGTTTTCTTCCACCCAAATCTCATAGGAGTCTTTGTCACCGTCCTGCTTATCATACATCCTGTTTTGAGTGTAGCAAGTTTGTGTTGATTGCTTGACCCAAAATCTTTTTGGTAACCCCGTCACTAACATGGTCCTTGCCGCTTTCTTTGAGAGTTCTCGCCTTCTTTCTCGCAACTCCATTCTCACACGTGGAGTCCTTGCTGCGAGATAGTTCATGACCAATACCATTTTCAATACAATACTCGAGTTATTATTCCATTGACAAACTCGGTTCCTCTCGATCTTATTTTGATAATGGTTTGGCTCTTCTCATTTTGAATCCTCTTCATCGATTGTGGTAGTTTCGTAGAGTTTCTTTTTCTTCTTACACATGAATATTGTCCATGTATATCTTGAGTAGTCATCAACTACCACCAAGGTGTATTTCTTTCCACTTATGCTAGCCGGTTCCATTTGGGCCAAATAGATCCATATGTAGCGTGATGCAATATTCTTGTTGAAGATGGGCATGTCTTTTCTTTGAATGATGATTTGATTTGTTTTCCTTCCCGACATGCATCACATATACTCTCCTTGTATACTGAGTCTAGAAGTCCTTCCACAAGATTACTTCTTGCAAGCTTGTTAATCGTTTTGAAATTCAGGGTGACTCAGCTTTTTGTGCCACGGCCAACTTGATTCAAATGTGTTTTTTGCTAGTAGACAGTCTTGGGTGTAGCGGTTGACCAATCTACTACATACATGTTCTTTTGTCCGCATCCTTGCAACACAACTTCATTAGATTCAAGATCCTTGATTTGGCATATACCCATGTTAAATCTAACATTATAGCCCTTGTCACGAGTTGATGATGCTTAGCAAGTTGAAGTTGAGTCCTTCAACATATGCAACATCTGTGATTTCTAATCCTTTCCTCTTGATGGATCCAATGCCTCTTATTTCACCTCGAGCTTCATTTCCTCCAAATATGACTTTTGCTCCCTTAACTTCCTTGAATTTTGACAGATTTTTCTTGTTTCTGTCATATGTCCGGAATGTACCACTATCTATGTACCAGGTTCCTTGGCACTCACTGCCTTGAACCCGCAATCAAGGAAATTAAGTTTTAGGTACCCATACTTGTCCTGGTCCCGAGGGGTTAGAGTTGTAAGATGATCCAACCAACTTATAGCCAAATGATTTGACTCTAAGGGGTTGCCATCTATCGATGCCATAATCATAATTAATCTTGGCAAATTGCTTGGGGATTTTAGGTTCATACAAATTGTCTCTTTTGTCTCGTATGCCTGTGTATATGTTTTAGCAATCGCCTTCTTTGGGTAATTGTGGTGTCTCCGAGTGTAGTGCCTAGGTGCATATGTGTCTTTGATGAAAGCTCTTATACTTTTGGAATGGCCTTTGCCGAGTTCTAGGCCTTTGCCATTTGGGCTTATATTCCATAAGTATATGCCGATAGTTCACATCATTCCAATCACTTGGCTTGGATATTTTCTACCATTCCCATCATATGTATTTCTTTTATAGATTTTCTGGGTTTTTGGTAGCTCTCGCTTCTTCTTTAGAGTATTTTCTATTTGGAGTTTGCTTTGAGAACTCGATCAATCTCTTCTCACTTGTCCTTTCAGCGCACTCAACCGGTCAAGTTTTCCTTTTCCTTTATAACCAAGGCCGCTTGCTTGTAATTGTGCTTTGGAGTGAATGTGTGTGCAACATTTGGAGTTTTGGATTTTTAGACTCTTCATTGCTTGAAGATCCTTTTTCCAAAATTACTTTTGAGTTTGACATAGAACAGAGAATTAAATCCTAGGCATGTCTTGTCTCCACATTCTCTTTGACTCATAATAAGATCATCCAATGATTTAGATGCCTTAGTGAATGAGGCAATAACATTTTTGAGGTCATTCTCCCTCTTTTCTATGGCAGCAATTTCTGCTTATTAGCTTGGCTTTTTCAAATTTAAACTTTCATTCTCATCGGCTATTTGACTTAGAGTTCTCGGCTCCTTAGTCACCGTGAGTTTTAGCTCTTGAGTAGGCTGTTTTCCTCATTTAGTAGTGTGTGTGAGGATTTAATGTGTTCAAAATCTTTCATCATTTTGCCTAATGAATCATAAAGGTCAATGGGTGATGAAGTGTGTGTGTCACGATCACTATCATCGAATCGAGTTTGATGAGTTAGAGTGTACCTCATCTTCTTGGTCGTTGATCTTGTTCCTTGGCCATCAAACGGTCAGGGCTTCTTCTTCGAGTCACTTGAGTAGTCGGCTTCACGGCTCTCTCAATCACTTGTCTCTCTTGACTTGGCTGTCTCGTGATCTCTGCGCACCATCATTGCCTTTTTCTTTTCTTGTCTTCTTTTTCTCAAGACCTTTCTTTCTTCTTCATTCCTGTATTTGTTGACTACGGGATATGGGCGATCAATGGCATAGTGACCTGGTTGCCTACAGTTCAAAGATAGATATTCAACCTTTTGATCGCTCTTTCCATTCTTGGATTGTCACCCTTTGATATTCAGCTTTTTGATGATCTGTTCTCTTGGTTGGCCTATCTTCCCTTGACTTGGAGGAGCCGAGTGTCTTCCTGGAAGATTCGCCCTTGCCTCTCTTGTAGTTCTTATTGAAGAACTTGTTGAACCTTTTAACCATCGGGCTATTTCTTCCGGATCAATGACTTCTTTGACCTCACTCTCTTTCCATCCTTAACAATTAGAGCAAATTGTTTTGGGTACAAATTGTCTCTTTCCTCGATCTTTTCTTCTCACTCAAATTCGTAGGCTTTGAGATCTGAGAATAGTTCATGGTTGGAGGTTTTCGATAGGTCCATGGAATGTCTTAGTGCCATGACCTTCATTTCCCATTCAGCTGGGAGACTTTTTAGAATCTTCATACACATTTCCTTCGTGTATACTCCTTACCAAGTGCGATAGCTCGTTGGTGATTTCTCAGTGAACCGAGCATCCAGTTGATCTAGGTTTTCTCCCTGAGATCATTTTGAAGTTCTCAAATTTCTGTACGATCACCACCGATAATTTGTTTTCTTTAATTTGCTCTGAGCCTTCACAAATCAATGTTAACTTGTCCCAGATTTCTTTAGCCGTTTTGCATGATTTGACTTTATTGAACATGGCTTTGTCCAAGGTTTTGTAAAGGATGTCCTTGGCTACATTGTCCAGGTTGTATCTTTTTCTCGTCATCATTTGTCCATTCGGTTCTTGGTTTTTCAACCATGGGTCCGGGGAGCAACATTCTCTTCACCTTCACCGCAGCTCTCTTCTTACACCGTGTTCACCTTTAAGATTTGCAGCCGGCCCATCCTCTATCACTATCCACATCTCATCATGTAATGCTTTGATAGATGAGCCATACGAATTTTCCAATCATCAAATTCTTCAATTGTGAACATAGGGATGCGTGTCAAATTTGCTTCCATGATAATAAATTTTAATGATAAAAAGAGTTTTGGAAGTTTAAGTACTAAAGCGGACTTTGAAAAGTTTGGAGATCTAGTTCAAGAACTAGTGCGGAAGGCTCAATGAACCAACCGCTCCGATACCACTTGTAGGTCCCAAGGGGTGTAAGTGTAAGGTTTAGAAGGGGGTTGAATAAACATTACCAAATTTTTGATTTAGTCCTTTTAAAAGTTCGAGTTGATACTACACAATTTGTGTCCTTGGTGGATGACCAATTTAGTTAATCAAGAGAGTTAGTCTCTCAACGACTCAACCGAGTTGTTGATGGAATAACTCACCGTTAAGTCTAAATTAACTCAACTGTGGTTTGTTTTTTAAGACTTAACACCCTTAAGTTTGGTTAAGTAGAGATTTAGAGCTTAATTTAGTACTTAGAGATTATCTAATGGATAGCAAATATGTCAAAGAGATTAAATAAATATGATGCAAGAATTAAAGTGCTGAAATGTAAATGACACAATAAGATTTTTATAGAGGTTCAAGATGGGGTAATTCTTCTACTCCTCTCTTCTCCAACTCCTGGAGGAATCCACTAGGTATTGATCAAGATACAAAGTGGTAACAGTCCCGGATACAAGTCTTGATCACACAAACCGACTTGATCCTTTGGGACTCGATGAGACGCCTTGATCACTCACCGGGCTTCTCGTGACGACTCGGCTTTTCTTCACAGGCAAAAGCAGCTTTGCTACTACAGCCCACTTGCTCAAGCTTCTTGGATTTGATCACGAAGCCCTCCAAAAACTTGAGACTGTTCGATCTTGAACCTTTCTACAATCCTTTGTGGAATGTAGACCCCGATTCTTCAAATGTTTCCCTTCAACTAATTGAAGTCGTCTTTCCTTCACGGTGAGTGTTGGATTGATTTCCTTCGTAATCTAGGCTTGAGGATTGAGCTTAATTGATTTGATCACGAAGCCCTCCAAAAGCTAAAGACTTGGTTCGACCTTGAACCTTCCTACACTCCTTCGTGGAATGTAGACCCCTTGATTCTTCGATAATTTCCTCTTCAACCGATTGAAGTTATCTTTCCTTCATAGGTGAGTGTTGGATTGATGTTCTTCGTAGTGTAGGCTTGAGGATTTAGCGTTTAATAACTTGAGAATATTTCAGTTACTGATTCTAATAATTGCTTGAATGTTTGTGGTTCTCGTCACCGCTCTCGAGTCATTCCTCGCCTTTTATAGTGATCTTTCAAAAATCGCCCGTTGAAGAGATAGGCTTATTTTTGAAAGTCACTTGTGGTCGTTGGCTTGTCTTGTTACATCCTTGGAATTGCCACTTCCTCGTATGAATTATTCTCCGGCTTTTGTAGTTCGACACGGTGTAGTGCTTCCCATTGGTTTATTCCTTTTGCACGCTTCGGGACCGAGCACTTCGAGAAAGGTAGCATGGAGATATTACTTGTTTAGGTAATTCTCTTGATTTACGTAACGGATCTTTTTCGATTATCTCGACTTGACGCATTTCCTTGCTTTCCCCCAGGTGACTTAGAGTCGACTTCCAATCATTGGATGACTCTTCTCCGTCACTTCAACTTGAGACTTGGCTTTTCTTGAGTTGACTTGATCGATACTTCACTCACCGCATCTCACCGCTCCTTCATAGAGTTCCCGTCTTCTCTTCTTTGCCATACTCAAATGCCTCGCAATGAGTCTTCCTTCTAGTCTCCCGGTTGTCTTCTTGCATGTTTGGGCATAGCCGACTTAACTCACGGCTTGACCAAATTTCTATTTATTACAATGCGATTTACAACAAAATTGGGGTGCCAACTTCCTATTCTAAGTTTTACATGGCATTCATCAAAATCTAAACAATAAATTTCCTAACAAAAACAATTAAAAAATTAACTAATTTATAGTCGGGGCCACAAAGATTTGGACTAAGGGATGCCCAAATAAATTAACTTTCATTGTTCAAATGGCGAGAGATAATGGCGCGGTTGTTGTGGTGCGATAAGGGGGGTGGGGAAGAGAGAAAAAATAGAGAGTAGTATGTGAGCTCCAACGTTTTTTTTCTTTTTGCTTTTGGATTTGGGTTTGGGTTTGGGCATTAGGTTCCGTCTCACAAATTTAGACCCATGAGATGGTCTAACAAGAGACTCACTCTAAAATAATTAATAATGGTAGTTCTGGTTTGTTCCATTTAATTCTGTCTTCGCAACTATTTAAAGGAATTTATTGTTCCCATTGCTAAACTTAAGTTTCCATTAGTCAAAATATTTTGTGGTTAGTTTATTGTATTGGTTAAAGTAACAAATGGGAGGAAATGATTTTATTGTTGACGTGCGTTTCGGTCAACAAGCAAAAAAGTGCAAAAATATGTTACGTGGAAATGGGAATAAACTTTATCTTAGGGCTAATTCGCTTTTTAATATATAATTCCGAAATGAAAGTTCCTGTCGGTTTTTCTTACAAATAAGTTACAAGTGTTTTTGCTTGGTATTTTTCTCCTTGTCTTTTTTCTCTTAAATGAGGCCTTTTTATACCCCTCTAATTAGTGGGCTTTTAATATCCACTATTACACTTAACACTTAAATAATTAAAAAGGGACACTTGTCCTTTGCCAAGCACGCATGCGGCCAAGTGTTTGCCACTTGTCGACTCATCCGGTTGGCATGTTGACAAGCGTCGGCTTACTCATGTTAATGATATACATAACTTTTCTTAATCGGATGGTTATCCTTCAAATTTCCCATCATGAGTTGGGTTCGCAATCGAGCCCAACTCATGACATCATCGTGGTCGGTTGTTGATGTCACCGCTCGATTTGTGTTGGCCTTGTGGGTCCCATACTTCCATGTCTTTGAACGGCTCGTGGACCAATTTGTTTGCCACTCGGCTCGGGTGTCATCAATGGCCCCCAAGTTTAATTCCGAGAGAAGAATTTACAAGTCGGATTTGAACTTTAATGTTAATCATGAGCTTTTAATGGGGAAGAGGAAATCCCAAAAGTCATCTTTCCCGACACATGTCGCTTATCGATTAATACTTGGAACGGCGCATTAATTGCGGTATTGTTGGGAAATTAATTTTTAGATTTTGATGAATGCCATGTAAAACTTAGAATAGAAAGTTGGCACCCCATTTTTGTTGTAAATTGCATTGTAATAGATAGGGGGTCGAAATGAGTTAAGTCGATTATGCCGAATATGCAAGAAGTCAACCGGAGACTAGAAGGAAGACTCTCTGTGTGGGCGGTGAGTGTGGCAAAGAAGAGAAGATAACTCGATCAAGGTGCGGTGAGATGCACTGAGTGAAGTGTCGATCAAGTAAACTCAAGACGACCAAGTCTCGAGTTGAAGTGACAGATGAGTCATCCATGATTGGAAGTCGACTCAAAGTCACCTGGGAATTAAGGAAAAGCGATCAAGTCGAGACAACTAAAAGGGATCCGTTGCACAGAAGTCAAGAAAATTACTTAAACAAGTAATACTTCCATACTACCTTTCTTAAAGTGCTCAGTCCCAGAAGCGTGCAAAAGGAATAAACCAATGGGAAGCTCTGCACCTGTGTCAGAACTCTGAAAAGCTGAAGACTCATTCATACGAGGAAATGTCAATTCCAAGGACTGCAACAAGACAAGCCAACGACCACAAGTGTCTTTTGAAAATCAACCTATCTCTTCAACGGGCAAATTTTCAAAAGAACACTATAAAAGTCTGAGGAATCTATTTGAGAAAAGGTTACCTTGATTACCTGAGAAAACCATTACAAGCAAGAAAGCAATATCGTCAGAATCAAATATTCTCAAATCAATTAAGCTCAATCCTCAAGCCTAGATTACGAAGGAAATCAATCCAACACTCACCTGTGAAGGAAAGACGACTTCAATTAGTTGAAGGGGAAACATTTGAAGAATCAAGGGGTCTACATTCCACAAAGGATTGTAGAAAGGTTCAAGGTCGAACCAGTCTCAAGTTTTTGGAGGGCTTCGTGATCAAATCCAAGAAGCTTGAGCAAGTGGGCTGTAGTAGCAAGGCAATAGCTAGCCTCGTGAAGAAGGCTCGAGTCGCACGAGAAGCCACCGTGTGACCAAGGCATCTCGGATCGAGTCCCAAAGGATCAAGTCACCGTGTGATCAAGACTTGCATCTAGACCGATAACCACTTTGTACATTGATCAATACTTAGTGGATTCCTCCAGAGTTGGAGAAGAGAGGAGTAGAAGAATTACCCCATCTTCGAACCTCTATAAAATTTATTGTGTCACTTACATTTCAAAGACTTTAATTATCTTTGCGTATTATTTTGATATCTCACGATAAATTTGTTGTCCATCCGATAATTAACAAAGTGCTATAATCAAGTATTAAAACAAACTTAAACTAAGATTCAAGGGTGTTAAGTCTTCCAATAAAAACATTTCACAAATCGAGTTAAGTTTTAGTCAATACAAATGAGTTATTCTATCAATAGCTCGAAAGTCATTGAGTGGCTAACTCTGGCGATCAACTAACTTAGTTGTCCATCAAGGACTTAGCCGTGAAGTATTAACTCGTCGTCTTAAAAGGACTAAATCGAAAAGTTGGTAAGGTTTATTCAACCCCCTTCTAAACCTTACTTTCACACCCCTTGGGACCTACAAGTGGTATCAGAGCGGTTGGTTCATTGAGCCTTCCGCACTGGTTACTGAACTAGATCTCCAAATTTTTCAAAGCTTGCTCTAGCACTTGATCTTTCAAAACTCCTTTATTTAGCAAAACTATTATCATGGAAGCAAATTTGACACGCATCCCTATGTTCACTATTGAGGAATTTGATGACTGAAAATTCATATGCACCTCATCTATCAAGATTGCACGATAAAATGTGGATAGTGATAGAAGATGAGCCACTCCAAATTTTAAAGGTGAACACAGCTGCAAGGAGAGCTGCTGCAGCTGAAGAAGAAGAGGATGCTGCACCCAGACCAGCTATGGTTGAAAAACCAAGAGCTGAATGGACAAATGATGACAGGAAAAGATATAACTTGGACAACGTGGCCAAGGACATTCTTTACAAAACCTTGGACAAAGCCATATTCAACAAAGTCAAATCATGCGAACGGCAAAAGAAATCAGGATAAGCTAACCTTAATTTGTGAAGGCTCTGCGAGCAAATCAAGGAAAATAAACTATCTGTTCTTTGTACAAAAATTTGAAAATTTTAAGATGCTTGCGGGAGAAACCTTGGATCAACTGGATGATCGGTTCACGAAATTACCAATGAGCTATCTCGCACTTGGAAAAGAATATACACAAGAAAAAATGTGTATGAAGATTCTAAGAAGTCTCCCCGCTGAGTGGGAAATAAAAGTCATGGCCCTGAGACACTCCATGGACCTATCAAAAACATCCAACCATGAGCTATTCTCAGATCTCAAAGCCTACGAATTTGAGTGAGAAGAAAAGACCTAGAAGAGACAGTTGTGCCCAAAACAATTTGCTCTAATAGTTAAGGATGGTAAAAAGAGCCGAGGTCAAAGAAGTCATTGACCAAGAGGAGATCGCCCGATGGTTAAAAGGTTTAACAAGTTCTTCAATAAGAATTAGAAAAGAAGCAAAGGTGAATCCTCCGAAGACACTCGGCTCCCTCCAAGTCAAGGGAAGATAGGCCACCCAAAAGAGCGAGCATCAAAAGGTTGAGTATCAAAGAGCCGAAAATCTAAGGACGGAAAGAAGCAGATCAAAAGGTTGAGAATTTATCTTTGGAATTGCAGCAACAACCTGGTCACTATGCTATTGATTGCCCATATCCTATAGTCAACAAATACGAAAATGAAGAAGAAAAAAAAGTCTTGAGAAAGAAGACAAGAAAGGAAAAGGCAATCTTGGTGAGATCCGAGAGACCAAGTCAAAGACACAAAGAGACTCGGAGAGTAGGGAAGGTGACTACTCAAGTGACTCTGAAGAAGAAGCCTTGATCCGTCTAATGGCCAAAGAACAAGACCAACCCGACCAAAGAAGATGAGGTACATTCTAACTCATCACACTCGTATTCTAGTGCTAGTGATTGTGACACACACACTTCATCACCCACTGATCTTTATGATTCATTAGCAAAATGATGAAAGACTTTGAACACATTAAATCCTCACACACACTACTAAATGAGGAAAACAACCTACTCAAAAGTCAAAACTCACAGCTGACTAAGGAGCTGAGTACTCTAAGTCACATAGCTGATGAGAATAAAAGTTTAAAGGCTGAAAATGCTAAGCTAATAGCAGAGATAGCTCGCCACACGAAAAAGAGGAAAAATGACCTCAAAAATGTGATTGCCTCATTTACTAAGGCATCTAAATCTTTGGATGATCTTATTATGAGCCAAAGAGAATGTGGAGATAAGACAGGCTTAGGATTTAATTCCTCTATACCAAGTCAAGCTCCAAAAGTAATTTTGGAAAAAGGATCTTCAAGTAATGAAGCATCTCAAAATCCAAAACTCCAAATAGCGCACACACATCCATTCCAAAGCACAACCACAAGCAAACGGCCTTGGTTATAAAGGAAAAGGAAAACACCGGATGAGTGTCTTTGAGAGGACACCGAGAGAGGAAATCCACCAGTTCCTCAAAGAAACTCCAAATAGGAAGTACTCAGAAAGAAGAAACAGAGCTACCAAAAGCCCCGTGGTTCTATGAAAGGAACACATATGATGGGAATGGTTGAAATTATCCAAGCCAAGTTGATTGGAACAATGTGAACCATCAGCAAAGACCTATGGAATATAAGCAAAGGCCTAGAACTCAGCAAAGGCCATTCCAAAGGCTTAAGAGCTATCATCAAGACACGTATGCACCCAAACACTACACACGAGGTATCACAAATTATCCAAACAAAGCAATTGCTAAAACACATACACATACATAGACAAAAGAGACAGTTTGTATGAACTCTAACCCCAAGCAATTTGCCAAAATTAATTATGATTATGGCACTGATAGATGGCAACCTCTTAGAGTCAAATCATTTGGCTATAGGTTGGTTGGATCATCTTATAATACTAACCCTTCAGGACCTAGACAAGTATGGGTACCTAAAACCTAATTTCCTTGATTGCAGGTTCAAGGAGCAGCTGAGTGCCAAGGAACCTGGTACATGGATAGTGGCTGTTCCAGACACATGACAGGAAACAAGAAAAATCTGTCAAAATTCAAGGAGGTTAGAGGTGCAAAAGTCATATTTGGAGGAAATGAAGCTCCAGGAGAAATAAGAGGCATTGGATCCATCAAGAAAAATGGATTAGAAATCACAGATGTTGCATATGTTGAAGGACTCAACTTCAATCTGCTAAGTATCAGCCAACTCTGTGACAAGGGCTATAATGTTGGATTCAATATGGGTATATGCCAAATCAAGGACACTGAATCTAATGAAGTAGTATTGAAAGGATGCGGACAAAAGAACATGTATGTGGTAGATTGGTCAATCGCAACACCAAGCACTTGTCTCAAGCTAGCAAAGAGCACAATTTGAATCAAGTTGGTCGTGGTACAAGAAGCCGAGTCACCCGAACTTCAAAACAATTAACAAGCTTGCAAGGAGCAATCTTGTGGAATGACTTCCGGACTCGATATACAAGAAGGATAGTGTATGTGATGCATGTCGATGGGAAAGCGGTCAAATCATCATTCAAAGAAAAGACACGTCCATCTTCAACGAGAATATTGCACTGCTACATATGGATCTATTTGGTCCATTGAACCAAAGAGCATAAGTGGAAAGAAATACACTTTGGTGGTAGTAGATGACTACTCAAGATACACATGGACAATTTTCATGTGTAAGAAGAAAAAAACCTACCGAAAACTACCACAAATGGTGATGAAGAGAATCCAAAATGAGAAGAGTCAAACCATTATCAAAATAAGATCCGACAGAGGAACTGAATTTGTCAATGGTATAATAACTCGATATTGTGTTGAAAACGGTATTGGTCATGAATTATCTACGAAGAAGAACTCCACAAACAGAATGGAGTTGCGAGAAAGAAGGAACATAACTCTCAAAGAAGCAGCAAGACCATGTTAGTGAAGCAGGTTGCCTAAAAGATTTTGGGTCAAGCAATAAACACAAGATGCTATACTCAAAATAGATGCATGATAAAATGATGACGACAAAGACTCCCTATGAGATTTGGACAGGGAGAAAGCCAAGTGTTGCATATTTTAGAATATTTGGATGCAAATGCTTCATCCATAACAATGGCAAAGACAATTTAAAGGCTTTTGATGCTAAAGCTGATGAAGGTATCTTTTTGGGATACTCAAATGAAGCAAAGCCTCAGTGCTCAACAAGAGGACAATGGTTACAGAAGAATCCATCCATGTGGTATTTGATGAGCCCAATGTAAATGGAGAAGACATTGAAGAGTCAGCCGATAAGCTGAATCAGCCTACCATGCAGAAGATTCCCTATGTTGAAACTGAAGCTGGAATATAAACCCAGATGAAGATGAGATAGCTGAGTCTCAAAGACAGCTGGGAAATATGTAGCAAAGTGATGATGAGAGAGCTGATCAAAATAACACAGCTGCAAGACGACTGAATCCAGCTAACTTACACCAACCTGATGTAAGGTGGCTGAGAGATCATCCACCAGAACTAATCATTGGAGATGTAAGAGAAGGTGTGAAAACCAGATCCAGAACTCAACAAGAAGCTATGTTCACTTGTTTTATCTCACAAATAGAGCCAAAAGATGTGTCACAAGCATTGGATGACACACATTAGATTCAAGCCATGCAAGAAGAGCTGAATCAGTTTGAAAGAAACAAAGTGTGGGAATTGGTTCAAAGACCTATTCATCAAAATGTTATTGGCACTAAATGGATGTTCAGAAATAAGATGAATGAGGAAGGTTCTATGGCAAGAAACAAAGCAAGATTGGTAGCCAAAGGGTATTGCCAAGAAGAAGGAAAGATTTTGATGAAACATTTGCTCATGTGGCAAGATTGGAAGCCATAAGGATGTTTCTTGCCTATGCAACTCACAAGAACTTCATGTATATCAAATGGATGTGAAGAGCGCATTCCTCAACGGTTTATTGGAAGAAGAAGTGTATGTTGAACAACCTCCAGATTTGAGCGAGACTCTTGGAGATAAAGTATACAAACTCAAGAAAGCTTTATATGGATTGAAACAGGCACCCGTGAGCATGGTATTATACATTATCACAATTCCCGATCGAGAACGGATTCACAAAAGGCAAAGTGGATAGAACACTCTTCGAAATTCAAGATGGGAAGAGTATCTTTGCTTGTTCAAATATATGTGGATGATATTATTTTTGGATCCACAAACAAAGAGTCTGTGTGATAAATTCTCAAATCTCATGCAAAGCAAATTTGAAATGAGCATGATGGGAGAGCTGACATTCTTCCTTGGACTCCAAGTAAAACAAATGAAGGATGGAACCTTCATAAGTCGACTAAATACACCGGAGATTTAATGAAGAAATTTGGTATGAAAGAGAAGTCTTCTCGTGAAAATACCAATGAATACATCACCAAAATGGATATGGATGCGGATGGCAAGCCTGTGGATCAAACAAGATACGAGCACTTATTGGATCATTGCTCTATCTTATAGCAAGTAGGCCGACATCACCTTTGTTGTAGGTGTATGTGCAAGATTTCAATCGCTCCAAAAGAAAGCCACATGATCGCAACCAAGAGAATCTTGAGATATTTGAAAGGAAGCCAAGAAGTTAGCTTATGGTATCCAAAGGAAGGTGGATTCAAGCTAATTGGGTATTCGGACTACGACTATCTTTGGATGTAGAGTTGGCGGAAGAGTACCTCGGTACATGTCAAATGCTTGAAATAGGTTAATTTCTGGTTTAGCAAGAAGCAAAATTCAATAGCTACCTCCACAACCAAGCGAGAATACATAGTCAATGGCAAACAAGTGCCAAGTCTTATGGATGAGACAAAGAATGAGAGACTATGAAGTTGAAGAAAAGGAAATTCCAATTATGTGTGATAACACAAGTGCTATTGCAATCACTCAGAATCCTGTGCTGCACTCAAGAACAAAGCACATTGATGTCAGATATCACTTCATAAGAGATCATGTAGAAAGGAAGGACATCACCTTGGAATATATCTCAACTGATAAGCAGTTAGCCGATATATTCACAAAACCATTATGTGAATCAAGATTTGAAGAACTCAAACATGAATTAGGGTTAATTGAGCTGAGTTGACACTCAGAAGACTCAAAGAAAAGAGATGGAACATGAAAAGATGAAAAAGAGCTGAACTCCTGAATCAGCTAAGTGAATCAGCCGTATCGGAGAATCAGCTGCATCGAGTTAGCTGACAGCTGAGTGCCTATGTGCAAAAAGAGAAGAGTTAAATCAGCTAAGGAGTAAGCTGAAACATTTATGAGCAAAGTGACAAAAACACAGTCGTTTTTACCAACGGGAATGTTTTTAAGAATGGCGTCAGCATAATTATGACGTGTACAGTCAAAAGCTGCATACCGAGCTTATGATTGGATATAAATGCTGCCGCATTAAAAGCGAGAAATTAAATGTTAATCGCGTGCAAAATCGAGCCATTGATCTTGATCAAATTTCAAAACCATCCGCACGCCCTTTCATAACCCATACATATACCATTTCTTCCGATTTTCTCTCACTTTACCAAAACTGTTCATCTCTCTCAAGAGCAAAGAAAGCATTTTTACTCTTAAGACCCTACAAATCTTCAAAGCCTATTTTTCATTGTTTAGTTCGGTAAATCTTCGAGAAATGGCATCTACGTACGACTTCATCAAGTTGGGAAAGCAAATCCACAGGGGATCTACTGTGGATTTCGACGGCATGATCAAACAAGGGTCAGACGAAACCCTTGTGAAGAAAATAGCAGAGAAGTTGGAGAAATCAGAACTAAAACCCTTTTTGTCGATGAAGTTTCAGATGACCTACGTGGAGGAGGTCGCACAGTTCTATGTGAACGCTGAAGTTCACGATGAGGGCATCAAGTCCTCTGTTCACGGGAAAGACTTCACCATAACTGCCAAGGATTTGGCAGAACATTATTTGTTGCCGGCGGAAGGAGTGCCGGAGATTTATGAAGCTAATATTAACTTGGTTGTTGCGTGGAAGGAAGTAGCCAAACCGAATGTCTTTGTGAAGGTTGTCTACACAAATGACAAGAAGTCATTGAAGGAGGACTACCACAAATTGCTTTGGACATTGTTGCCAAATGCATAGACATCAAATTTGGAAGCTTTAACCACCGTCAAAAACTAAGTCGATCGTAATGGCCGCGATCATTGAAGAGAAGAAGGTGAATCAAGGCCGAGTTCGTATATAGTCAGCCTCGCGAAATATTGGGAATAAATCCTTCAAGGAGGATGGTTCGTTTGGAGGATCCCCGGGTATGGCCTGGTGTTTGGCCGATGATGGAAGTTAAAGGAGTCCCTCTTCGACATTGAAAAGCGTTCCATGTAAACAAGAAAATATTCCTGTCTAACCTTTCTGAGCACGAGAAGAGAGCTTACGCCAAGAGGGCGATCACGAGTGAGGGGAATCACCGCCTGAAGAAACAATTTGTCTCCCTCTCCCCGGAAGAAGGCGTGCCCTGCGGTAAAAGAAGACTGCTTTGCCCTACAAAGAAAGAAAAAGAAAACAAAAGATGCACTCCCCCTGCGCCGAGTCACCGCCCCTACAACGCAGCGGAGAAGGAACCTCAAATACCTTCTCCGATTATCAAGAAAAGGAGGATCGATAAGCCGAGACGGCCAGCTCCTCGAGAAAAAGATAACAAAGATCGCCCCGCCGCCAGACTCGAAGAAACCGTATCCGAGCCGAAATCCCTCCGGTAAGAACTAAAAGAAGAAGACTCTTCAAGCGTTCGAGTTTGAGAAACCGGGTGAGTCGACCACTCACCAAATAGATACTGGAGACTACCGGAGAAGTAGAGTCTCCGAAATTGTAGATGAAGCGACGAAAATCTCACTGGGGCCGATCGATGAGAGGCAAATCAAGACACAAATTGTCGTCGAGCAGTGAGACACAAGAAGTGAAAAGCAAACTCTCCTGTTGACGGGGTTGTATCACCTCCCCGCAATGCACGCCGAGGTGTCGAGTAGCAAAGTCTGCTACCCTCAATTCTGCTACTGAGAAGGTCGGCAAGAGAATAATGACGATGATCTCGATGATATTGTCTCCACCTTATCCGACATTCAAAATCGTCTGCGAGAATGGAGGAAGTGGAAGCTAAGTCGATCAAGGAAACAGTTCCAAAGGCCGAGTTCATTGAAGAAGAAGAGGAATCGATGAACTTTCTTGGACTTACAACAATGGTCCAAGCTCTTGATGAAGAAAACTGTTTGGATATTCTAAAAATCTTTAAAGAGAAGGAGCGGAGAAAGATTGGCGAGAAGAGGGTTGAGGCACGCGAAAGCCAATATATGTCCTTTCACTGGGACCATCGATCACTCCCACCCTCTCGCTCGATGTTCTCTCCGGGAGTGATGATGATCGGACCCTCGCCGCCGCAATGAAGAATTGGAAATGCAAAGAAGCCATGCAGAATCGAGGATCTTACATGAGCAAAAGTCGATGGAAGGACCAGGGGAATCTTCCAAATCACACCGAGATTGATCCTATGGGAGTGGTGCGGCCAATTGCAACCGTTGTTCTTTGCCACCACTTCCCCGCTCACTCGGAAGAAGGTGTTAAGGAACTGGCGATGAAACCGGGAATGTGGGGACCCCGGTCAGCCAACCCCTAATGAAGGTGTCTTACCACCGCCCCAACGGCTGAATACACAAAGGAACAGCCGGAGTCCGGAGACGAGTGACCCCATTCCAAGTCACTCACCGGTGTGCCACCGAGGGGAAACTCCCTCCACAGCAGCGGCAAGGTCGGAGGATGCTTGCAGTGACTCCACAATGAATCTTGGAGGCGAAGTGGAGAAGGAACAACAAATGGATACACAGCAAGTTGTCATGACAAGTCTCGAGGCTTGAAAGCTGTCTCACCGGCGTGCCAACGGCTCTGCAGACAATGACGCTGCGATGCGATCGAGGGCACTGAGATGGAATCGCCCGGGAGTTAACACTGGGCAATGAAAGTGCAATCCATGGAGTTGAGACTCGATGGATGCCACCTTAGAAGACCCCAAGACAGTGACATTGTCGAAGGGATCGCCCAAGGCCTCGCCGCATTGAGATTGCGGGGAGGTAATGAAGGCCAACGGAGGTTGAGACTTCCGGGGTAAAGAGACTAGCCTGAACATCCCTCCTACTATCATTGATCCATCCGAAAAGGAAATAAGTGCTCTTCACGATTCCCAAGACAATCCCGATGTAACCTTTCGGGATCCGAAGGTGAAGACGGCCGAGTCATCCCCTATTGCCGATCCAAAAGACTCACCGAGGATGTTCTCCCAAGCACGCGTAAACCGACCTTAAGGCTACTCGCCAAACCTTTAATTTTGATGATGAGCCACCCATGCAAATCTCATCATCGTCCGATGACGCTACATATGGCCGAGGACCGCCAACTCATATGGAAAAACCAATGAGACCGACGAAGCTGTTGAGACAACGAGGCTCGGCCACTGGGTCAACTCCACAACACACCACACCGAAACAGAGTCAATCGCGAGGCTCCCAAGCCGCAGCAGATCGACTCCACCGAACTTCACGAGCACAAGTTATCATTGAGCGATTCCCGTTGCCCGTGATGATCCGTAGCAAGGCATCCGCCTGTGAAAAGTTGAGTCGCACGCGAGAAGCCAGCTGTGTGACCAAGGCATCTCCAGACTGAGACCCAAAGGATCAAGTCAGCTATGTGATCAAGACTTGCATCTGGACTGATAACCACTTTGTACATTGATCAATACTTAGTGGATTCCTCCAGGAGTTGGAGAAGAGAGGAGTAGAAGAATTACCCCATCTTCGAACCTCTATAAAATTTATTGTGTCACTTATATTTCAAAGACTTTAATTATTGCGTATTATTTTGATATCTCACGATAAATTTGTCTTTGTCCATCCGATAATTAACAAAGTGCTATAATCAAGTATTAAAACAAACTTAAACCAAGATTCAAGGGTGTTAAGTCTTCCAAATAAAACATATCACAATCGAGTTAAGTTTTAGTCAAAACAATGAGTTATTCTATCAACAAATCGGTCGAGTCTATTGAGTGGCTAACTCTGGCGATCAACTAACTTAGTCAGCATCAAGGACATAGCCGTGAAGTATTAACTCAGACGTCTTAAAAGGACTAAATCGAAAAGTTGGTAAGGTTTATTCAACCCCCTTCTAAACCTTACATTCACACCCCTTGGGACCTACGGTATCATAATGACGGACACGTGGCGCTTCTTAGTTGGACCAACTTCGGCGGGAGTCAAAGAGGTGGGACAAGTGTGTCGATGGAACGTGGAGAGTGGCGATCCCGATGTTTCGACGGCTTTTTGAGATTGAAAGGACACGTTTCTTTTGAGTTGGTGTCCCAGTTTTCGAGGGAATTTAACCTATAAATACCCCTTTCGTCCTTCATTCTATACTTTTGCATCTTCAGCCTTCCGAGCAGAATTACCCGAGAACGAGCGGAACTTTCGGTGATCTTTAGGGTTCGAGACTTGAGACTTAGGTATTTTTTTCTAAAAACTTTCCTTCCTTCTCTCTTTTTTTCAAATAGATGTCTTCTTTTGAAGACAAATGGCATAGAAGCATATTCTGATGTGGAGGTAGAAATTGAAGACCCCCCTTCTGAACCTTCTGTTTCTTTTTCCCAGTTCGAAGAACTGCATCCCCAAGTCCAAGTGTTGTTCAGATTTCAAGTTCGAATCACACTCCTCCCGTTGAGACTCCGTTAGAGCAGACGCATACAATCTTCAATCCGGTGCCGGTGACTGTTTTTCGAGAGGGCATTGTTTATAAGCTCGGGTTAGTGCCGGAAGATTTCAGGGAAGAAACCCCAAATTCTGAAACCCGAAATCATCAGCAAGAAGAAGAAAGGATGAATCCTAAAGAGCACGAACATGAGGAGCAGATAGATGAGCCTTCTGAGGGCTAGAGAGCTGCGAGGCCCCTAGGGCCTGTAGGTCATCGCCACGGAGATGGCAGGCGGGGAAGTGGTCCCCGGCTGCGCGTAGAGGCTGGGTGGAGGCCCTGTGACCTGAACGACTACCCCATCATGCTGACAGTCCCAGAGCTAGGGGCTCTTCATCGGAAGTACAGGCTTCCGGTGGGAATAGATTTCTGGCTGCCAAACGGTACGGAGTGTCCCCAGCATCCGCTGGAGAGGTGCATGGCTATACACACTCCCAGCCTCATATATGGGCTGCGTTTTCGACTGCCGCTAATGCTTACGCGGTGGTTTCGCAAGTGGGGTCTTCCCCTATCGTAGGTGCACCCCCAACTTGTGGCCGAATCATTGAAACAAAAATTATTTCACCGGAAGGGTATCCACCCCCAAAATTTGCGGAAATAAATGAACTGCTCATCCGGAAGGCGACCCGCAACGCCGAGCCGGGGCAACCATCCGGATGGTACTAGGTGCACACCAGACCCGGATACCCAGACGGGCTGGTTGAAGGCCTTCCACAATCCTTAAAGGAGTGGAAGGACAAATGGCTTTGGGTAAGTGGCGAGTGGCAAACTCGCGTCGGAACGGAAGAGACGATCCTGCCTCCTCCTTCAGACTTCACTTTTAATTTCAGTAAGTACACTTCATTTTTCCTCTGTGTTTTTTTTTAGGGCTCATCTGACCTTAACTCTTTGCTTTGTCCAGAAAATCGGCCCTCCGCTGGCCCACTATCGGCCACTTTTGTTCGACGGCTGGAGAATATCCAGGCTGTGGGTGCGAGAGATAGGCGGATTGAGAGGCTGGCCACCGAGGTTCGTCTGGATACGGCCGGCTTGCGGTCCGCTTTGCCTGCTGACCCCGAGGCCGAAGAGGTGGCCGTGGGACGAGCGGCGGTGGTAGAAGAGGAGACCGGGGGCGAGCCTTAGTGGAGCCCACCGCGAGCTGAGAGGGGGCGGACCCCAGAACATGAAGAACAGCCTGTGCAGATAGAGCAGGCGAGGCCGTCCCCAATAGCGGCTAGTCCTCCGGCTGTCAGGCCGATCGGCGAGTGCGGACCTCGGAGCCGCCTAGGCCAACTGGGGCTCAAGGTATGTATTTTCCATCTCTAGCATTTCTTTTTTCCCCCAAGTTTCCTTTTATTGGTCTCTCATTCAACCGATGTCCTTTGCGTAGCGCGGTGTGGATCTCCGCGCGCTTCAAAGTGTCGAGAACACAGCCGCGCGACGACTAGAGCGGCCGTGATCAGCCGTTGATCTGAGGCGCTCAAGGAGGAGATCCGGGCGGGAAGCGCGCCGACGGAGTCCCCGGCGATGGAGCCCCTACTCCGAAGGAAGAGGGAGGTAATTGTAATCGAAGAGCCTGGACAGACCGATAGAACCGGGCCAACCCCGCAAGCGCCTAATGTGCAGATCCCAACAGGTGGGTTTCCGAGAACTTTCTCGGATGATTTCGGTCGAGAGGGCCACTTCATGCCGCCAAATCCCGAGAGGATGAAATGTGTGACGGGATGGCCAGGATGCGGCCTCAATGGTTTGTGGAGTTCGCCCGGTGCTCCACGCCTACTGACGAGCAGGTGAAAAACTTGTCGACTGTTGGGCGTGCTGCCAGAGACGTGGCTGCACGGACATGGACCACGGGCATTGAGCAGTTCTGCTCGGAGACCGGGTGGAAAGAGAAGGCCCGATATGTGATGGGGCTATCCGGCGCATCACCGGATCCTTGGCACATGATCGGGGAATGGAGGAGCCGAAAGGCGCCATCGAGATCTGCAAGAGGCTCACGCTCTGCCAAGGGGTATAGGAGTCTTTGAAAACCTGCGAGGAGGCCGGCCGTGGTTAATGTTAGGAATTTTATTGTTTAGATTTTGATGAATGCCATGTAAAACTTAGAATAGAAAGTTGGCACCCCAATTCTTGTTGTAAAATGCATTGTAATGAATAGAGTGGCCAAGATGAGTCAAGACAGCTACGCCCTAACATGCAAGAAGACAATCAAGATCGAATGAAGACTCTGTGTGAGACAACAGTGAGTATGGCAAAGAAGAGTAGACGGAACTCTATCAAGAAGCGTGAGATGCAACTGAGTGGAGCATCGGTCAAGTCAACTCAAGAAAAGCCAAGTCTCAAGTTGAAGTGACAAGAGTCATCCAATGATTGGAAGTCGACTCTAAGTCACCTGGGAAAGCAAGGAAATGCGATCAAGTCGAGATAATCGTAAAAAGAACCGTTGCCGCTAACGTAAATCAAGAGATTTACTTAAACAAGTAATATCTCCATACCACCTTTCTTGGAGTGCTCGGTCCCGAAGCGTGCAAAAGGAATGAACCAATGGGAAGCACTACACCGTGTCGAACTCTGAAAAGGTGAAACAACAATTCATACGAGGAAACAAAGAATTCCAAGAACGCAAGCCAACGATAAAGAAAAGTGACTTTCAAAAATAAGCCTATCTCTTCAACGGGCAAATTTTTGAAAGTTCACTATAAAAGGCCGAGGAGTTTGTTTGAGAGAAAAAAAGATGAATGAATGACACACATGTGAGATATACAAGCACATTAGAAAAACTCAAACAATCTCAATCCTCAAGCCTACATTACTAAGTACATCAATCCAACACTCACCCGTGAAGGAAAGAGAACTTCAATCGGTTGAAGAGGAAAATATCGAAACAAGGGGTCTACATTCCGGAAGGATTGTAGAAAGGTTCTAGGTTGAACCAAGTCTTAAGCTTTTGGAGGGCTTCGTGATCAAATCCAAAGAGCTTGAGCAAGTGAGTCAGTAGTAGCAAAGGCAAAACAGCTGTGAAGAAGCCGAGTCGCACGAGAAGCCACCGAGTGATCAAGGCGTCTCCCGGATCGAGTCCCTAAGGATCAAGTCGGTACTGTTGTGATCAAGACTTGTATCCGGACTGTACCACTTTGTAAACCGATCATTACTTAGTGGATTCCTCCAGAGTTGGAGAAGAGAGGAGTAGAAGAATTACCCCATCTTCGAACCTCTATAAAAACTTTATTGTGTCATTTACATTTCAAAGATTTAAATTCCTGCACTTTTAACTCGCTTATATCTCACGATAAATTTGCTATCCATTTGATAATTTACAAGTACTAAATCAAGCTCTAATATCTTGCTTAATCAAACTTAAGGGTGTTAAGTCTTCCAATAAAATAAAACCACAAATGAGTTAAATTGTAGCCAACAAATTGAGTTACTCCATCAATGTACAAATTTGAGTCTGTTGAGAGATTAACTCTACTTGAGTGACTAATTTGATCGTCCATCAAGGACACAAAATGTAGAATTAACTCTCAGAGATTTAAAAGGACTAAATCGAAAATTTGGTAAGGTTTATTCAACCCCCCTTCTAAACCTTACACTTACACCCTTGGGACCTACAAGTGGTATCGGGCGGTTGGTTCATTGAACCCTCCGCACCGGTTATCAACTAGATCTCCAAACTTTTCAAAGTCTCGCTTTAGTACTTAAACTTTCAAAACTCTTTTTATCAAAAGTCATTATCATGGAAGCAAATTTGACACGCATCCCTATGTTCACTATTGAAGAATTTGATGATTGGAAAATTCGTATGCGAGCTCATCTATCAAAGATTACATGATGAGATGTGGATAGTAATAGAAGATGGGCCTCTACAAATATTAAAGGTGAACACAATTGTACGAAGAGTTGCAGTGAAGGAGAAGAAGATGTAGCTCCTAGACCAGTCATGGTTGAAAACCAAGAACCGAGTGGACAAATGATGACATGAAAGATACAACCGGATAATGTAGCCAAGGACATCCTCTACAAAACCTTGACAAAGCCATGTTCAACAAAGTCAAATCATGCAAAACGGCTAAAGAAATGGGACAAGTGACATTGATTTGTGAAGGCTCGAGCAAATCAAAGAAAACAAATTATCGTGGTCTGATTTAAGTTTGAAAATTTCAAAATGATCTCGGGAGAGAATCGGATCAACTAGACGCTCGGTTTACGTAAATCACAAATGAGTTGTCTACACTTGGAAAGGAATATACACGTAGAAATGTGTATGAAGATCCTAAAAAGTCTTCCAAATGAATGGGAAATGAAGGTCATGGCACCGAGACATTCCATGGACCTATCAAAGACATCCAACCATGAACTATTCTCGGACCTCAAAGCCTATGAGTTTGAGCCGAGAAGAAAAACCTTGAAGAGAAGAGACAATTGTACCCAAAACAATTTAATTGTCAAAGATGGGAAGAGAGCCGAGGTCAAAGAGGCAATTGACCCGGAAGAAATAGCTCGATGGTTAAAAGATTTAACAAGTTCTTTAACAAGAACTACAAGAGAGGAAAGGGTGAATCTTCCGTAAGACACTCGGCTCCCTCCAAATCAAGGGATGATAGGCCAACCAAGAGAATGGATCATCAACAAGTTGAGTATCAAAGGGTCGACAACTCAAGAGTAGAAAGAGCTGATCAAAAGGCTGAATATCTATGTTGGAATTGTAGACAACCAGTCACTATGCCATTGATCGCTCATATCCTCGTAGTCAACAAGACAGAATGAAGAAGAAAGAAAGGTCTTCGAGAGAAAGAAGACAAGAAAAGAAAAAAAGGCAATGATGGCTGCAGAGATCAAGACAACCAAGTCAAGAGAGACACTGATTCGAGAGCAAGTGAAGCCGACTACTCGAGTGACTCGAAGAAGAAGCCCGATCCGCTTAATGGCCAAAGAACAAGATCAAAAAGATGAGGTACAATCTAATTCAACAAGCTCGGACACTAGTGATAGTGATCGCGACACACACACTTCATCACCTACCGATCTTTATGATTCATTAGGCAAAATGATGAAAGATTTTGAGCACATTAAATCCTCACACACACTATTGAATGAGGAAAACAAAACTACTTAAAAGTCAAAACTCAAAGCCGACTAAGGAGCCGAGTACTCTAAGTCAAATAGTCATGAAAATGAAAGTTTAAAAGTTTGAAAATGCTAAATTAGTAGCAAATTGCTTGCTATAGAAAAGAGGAGAATGACCTAAAAATGTTATTGCCTCATTCACTAAGGCATCTAAATCATTGGATGATCTTATTATGAGTCAAAGAGAATGTGGAGACAAGACAGGCTTAGGATTTAATTCCTTTGTGCCATGTCAAACCTCAAGAGTAATTTTGGAAAAGGATCTTCAAGCCATGAAGAGTCCGAAAAATCCAAAACTCTAAATATTGCACACTTTCACTCCAAAGCACAATACTAAGCAAACTGGCCTTGGTTACAAAGGAAAAGGAAAATGCCATTGAGTATCTTTGAAAGGATAGCCGAGAATGTATTCACCGAGTCCATCAAAGAAACTCCTAACGAAAAAATACTCTGTAAAAAGGAAGCAGAGCTACCAAAAATCCCAGAAAATCCATAAAAGGAATACATATGATGGGAATGGTAGAAAATATCCAAGCCAAGCTGATTGGAATAATGTGAACTATCAGCATAGACTTATGGAATATAAGCCCAAATGGCAAAGGCCTAGAACTCAAAAAAGGCCATTCTAAAAGTATAAGAGCTTTCATCAAAGACACATATGCACCTAGGCACTACACTCAAAAACACCAAAATTACCCAAGAAAGGCAATTGCTAAAACACATATGCGGCATACGGACAAAAGAGACAATTGTATGAACCTAGAATCCCCAAGCAATTTGCCAGGATTAATTATGATTATGGCACGATAGATGGCAACCCCTTAGAGTCAAATCATTTGGCTATAGGTTGGTTGGATCATCTTACAATTCTAACCCCTCGGGACCCATAAGTATGGGTACCTAAAACTTAATTTCCTTGATTGCGGGTTCAAGAACAGTGAGTGCCAAGGAACCTGGTACATGGATAGCGGCTTTCCGGACATATGACAGAAATAAGAGAAATCACAAAATTCAAGGAAGTCAAAGGAGCCAAAGTCATATTTGGAGGAAATGAAGCTCCTGGTGAAATAAGAGGCATTGGATCCATCAAGAAGAATGGATTAGAAATCACGGATGTTGCATATGTTGAAGGACTCAACTTCAACTTACTGAGTATCATCAGCTCGTGACAAGGGCTACAATGTTGATTCAACATGGGTGTATGCCAAATCAATGATATTGAATCAAATGAAGTTGTCTTTGCAAGGATGTAGACAAAAAAAATATGTATGTAGTGGATTGGTCAACCGCAACACCCGATGACTGCTACTAGCAAAGAGCACATTGAATCAAGTTGGTTGTGGCACAAAAAAGTTGAGTCACACCGAATTTCAAAACAATTAACAAGTCAAAGAAGCCATCTTGTAGAAGGACTTCCACTCGAAGATACAAGAAGGAGAGTATATGTGACGCATGTCGAAGGGAAAACAAATCAAGTCGTCATTCAAAGAAAAGACATGCCCATCCTCAACAAGAATATTGCATCTACTTCATATGGATCTATTTGGCCCAGTGGAACCGGCCAAAGATAAGTGGAAAGAAATACACCTTGGTGGTAGTAGATGACTACTCAAGATATACATGGACAATATTCATGTGCAAGAAGAAAGAAACCCTACAAAAACTACCACACGGTGATGAAGAGAATTCAAAATGAGAAGAGTCAAACCATTATCAAAATAAGATCGAGATAGAGGAACCGAGTTTGTCAATGGAATAATAACTCAAGATTGTATTGAGAATGGTATTGGTCATGAACTATCAGCAGCAAGGACTCCACAAAGTGAGAATGGAGTTGCGAAAGAAGAAATGAACCCTCAAAGAAGCGGCAAGGACCATGTTAGTCAAGACAGGGTTACTAAAAATATTTTGGGCTGAAAGCAATTAACACACTTGCTACACCCAAAACAGTATGTAAATGATAAATGAGCGGTGACAAAGACTCCCTATGAGATCCGGACTCGAAGAAAACCAAATGTTGCATATTTCAGATATTTGGATGTAAATGCTTCATCCACAACAATGGCAAAAACAACCTAAAGGCTTTTGATGCTAAAGTCGATGAAGGTATCTTCTTAGGATACTCAAATTGAAAGCAAAGCCTCTGAGAATACTCAACAAAAGAACTATGGTTACAGAGGAATCCATTCATGTAGTATTCGATGAGCCAAATGTAAATGGAGAAGACATTGAAGAGTCACCGATAAGTTTGAATCATCCAACCATACGAAGAGTCCCTATCTTTGAAGAAGTCGAGTTATCAATTCAGATGAAGATGAGATAGTCAATCTCAAAAACACAATGAAAATTTGCAATAAGTGTTAACGAGAGAGCCGACCACACCAACACAAAATACAAGTCGATCAATCCACTAACTTACTCCAACTCGATGTAAGATGGCCGAGAGACCATCCACGAACTTGTCATTGGAGATATGAGAGAAGGTGTCAAACAAGATCGAGAACTCAACAAGAAGCTATGTTCACATGCTTCATTTCGCAAATAGAGCCAAAAGATGTGTCACAAGCATTGGACGACACACATTGGATTCAAGCTATGCAAGAAAGAGCTGAATCGGTTTGAGAGAAATAAAGTATGGGAATTAGTGCAAAGACCCATACATCAAAATGTTATTGGAACCAAATCGGTATTCGTAAATAAGATGAACGAGGAAGGCTACGTGGTAAGAAATAAAGCAAGACTAGTAGCCAAAAAGGATATTGCCAAGAAGAAGGGATAGATTTTGATGAAACATTTGCCCCCGTAGCAAGATTGGAAGCTATAAGGATGTTTCTTGCCTATGCGACTCACAAGAATTTCATTGTATATCGATGGATGTAAAAAGTGCATTCCTAAATGGTTTATTGGAAGAAAAAAGTATATGTTGAACAACCTCCAGGATTTGAGCAAGACTCTTGGAGACAAGGTATACAAACTCAAGAAAGCCTTGTATGGATTGAAACAGGCACCCAGCAGCATGGTATGATACCTGTCACAATTCCCGATCAAAATGGATTCACAAAAGGAAAAGTGGATAGAACACTTTTAAATTCAAGACAAGAAGAGTATACTTGCTTGTTCAAATATATGTGGATGACATCATTTTTGGATCCACTAACAAAGAGTCATGTGAAAAATTCTCAAACCTCATGCAAAGTAAATTTGAAATGAGCATGATGGGAGAGAGTCGACATTCTTCCTTGGACTCCAAGTAAAAACAAATTGAAGGATGGAACCTTCATAAGTCAAACAAAATATACTAGAGATTTAATGAAGAAGTTTGGTATGGAAGAGAAGTCTTCTCGAAAAATACCAATGAACACATCATCAAAATGGACATGGATGCGGATGGCAAGCAGTAGATCAAACAAGATACAAAGCACTTATTGGATCAACGCTCTATCTCACAAAAGCAAGCGGGCGGACATCACCTTTCTTTGTAGGTGTATGTGCAAGATTTCAATGCTCCAAAAGAGAGCCATATGACAAAGAAATAAAAGAATACTTGAGATACTTGAAAGGAAGCCAAGAAGTAGGCCTATGGTATCCAAAGGAAGGTGGATTCGATAATTGGCTATTCGACTCGACTACGCCGGATGCAGTGGGACAGAAGAGCACTTCAGCACTGTCAAATGCTAGGAAATGACTAATTTCCTGGTTTAGCAAGAAGCAAAACTCAATAGTCACCTCTACAAAATTGGTGAGGAATACATAGTTACTGGCAGGCTGTTGTGCCCAAGTCCTATGGATGAGACAACAAATGAGAGACTATGAAGTTGAAGAAAAAGAAATTCCAATCATGTGTGATAACACAAGTGCCATTGCAATCACTCAAAATCTGTGTTGCACTTAAGAACAAAACATATAGATGTCGATATCATTTCATAAGAGATCATGTTGAAAAGAAGGACATTATCTTGGAATACATCTCAACCGATAAACAACTAGGCCGACATCTTCACAAAACCATTATGTGAGTCAAGATTTGAAGAACTCAAGCATGAGTTGGGGTTAATTGAAATGAGTGACACTCGCACGAATCAAAGAAGAGAATTAGAACAGAAAAGAAAGTGAAAAAGAGTGAAAAACAGAATCATTCAAGAATCACCAGACGGAAAAAGACAACTACACCGAGTCGGTGATAAACGAGTCACTAAGAGAACCGCGAGAGTAGAGTTAAATCGGCTAAGAAATAAGCCAATAACTTATGAGCAAAGTGACAAAAACGCAAATCGTTTGACTTAAGCGGGAATGTTTTAAGGAACACGTCAAAGATAATGATGATGTGTACATAAAAAGCCGCACACTAAGCTTATGATTGGATATAAATGCTACCGCATTAAATACGAGACGTGAAATGCTCAATAGGCGTCGAAATCCAAGCCGTTGATTTCGATCACAATTCAAAACCGCCCGCACGCCCTTTCATAAACCATATTTAAACCATTTTCGTCCGTTTCTCTCACACTTCTAAAAACTCGCTTTCATCTTTTTTTTTCTCTCAAAAGCAAAGGCAAACTACTCAAACCCTATCAACATTCAAATCAATTTTCGAGATTTTTCTTGATATAATCCCGAAAATGGCACCAACTTATGACTTTACCAAGCTAGGAAAGCAAATCCACACCGATCGACGGTGGATTTCGACGGAATGGTGAAGCAGGGTCCGATGACACCCTGGTGAAGAAAATCGTTGAAAAGTTGGAAACGTCCCGGACTAAAACCGTTTCTAACGCTGAATATCCTATGACCTATGTGGAGGAGGTCGCACAATTCTACGTGAATGCCGAGATTCACGACGAAGGAATCAAGTCATCTGCTCACGAAGCAACTACTATCACCGCCAAGGATTTGGCGAATATTGCTCACTACCTACGAAGGAGCAACCGAGATTAAGGAAGTCCGATGTAAACTTGACGGACGCATGGAAAGAAATAGCCAAGTCCGACCTTTGCCGATAAAATTATATACACAAACAAGAGATGTTGAAGGAGGATTATCACAAGTTGTTGGACATAGTTGACAAATGTATCGACATCAAATTTGGCGACTTTGACCAACTATCAAAGGCAAAGCTGGTTGTGATGGCTGCAATCATCGAAGAAAAGAAAGATAAATCTGGCCGAGTTTATCTACAATGACTCTGCAAAAACGGGGAACAAGTCCTTCAAAGAAGATGGCACATTTGGAGGATCCACTGGGATATGGCCCGGTGATTGGCCGATTATTGGAGGTGAAAGGAGTCCTCTTAGACATGGGAAGGCCTTCCATGTTAACAAGAGGATGTTCGAGCTAACCTCTCCGGGTGCTCGAGCGAGCTTACGCCAAGAGAGCGACACCAAAGTGAGGGGAATCACCACCCCAAGATACAAATCTGCCTTTCCTCTCGGCCGAAGAAGAAAGTTCGCCGCAATGCTTTGCCAAGAAGATCGCCGCCCGCTGAAAGAAAACCAAACATGCTCCCGCCTCGCAGCGAGTCACTCGCCTCCGCCTGCCAGCGAAAGTGTCACCCGCTCGCAGCAGTCGAGAAGGACTCACAAATGCCTTCTCCGATCGTCAAAAGAGGAGAACTGACAAGCCAAGACGGCGCTCCTCGAAACAAACACCAAGATCGCCTCCGCGCTGAAGACTCGGAGGACACCGCTCAACTGTAAATTCCCACGGTACAAACCAGAGACGAAGAAGACTCGTCAAGCGATCCCGAACAGGAGAAACCAAATGAGCCGATTCTCGGCCTAGCACAAATACCGGAGACTCCGGGAGAAGTAGAGTCTCCGATGTAGTTGATGAAACAGCCCAAGTCTGTCAAGGCTCACGCCAGGCAACTCAAGACACACCGTAGCTCACACAAATGAAACACAAGAAGAACCCAAGCGGATAGTGATGTAATGATCCTATCTCCACCTTACCCGGACATCCAAAATCGTCTGCGTGAGTGGAGAAAATGGAAGTTGAGCAAGCCGAACAGTTCCAACGGCCCGAGTTCATAGAAGAAGAAGAGGAACTGCTAAATTTCCTTGGACTAACTATCGTGTGCTCCCAAAGACTTGATGAAGACAAATCGCCTAGACATCCCGCAAATCTACAAGACGGGAGAGCAAAGCAAGTCAAGAAGCCGAAGCACGTGAGAAGGCAAGCATCTCCCATCTCGGCACCACGAAACACACACACCCTCTCCTTGATGTCTTCTCACGAAAGTGACGAGGAACTGGAAGAATGCCGCGCTACGAAGAGTTGCAATCAAACAAGCATTGCACGAATCAAGAATTCTTCACGAGCAAAGACTAATGGAGGGACCAGGAGAGTCCTCGAACACACACTGAAATCGATCCTATGGGAGTGGTTCAAAGAAATAGCCACCGATGTTCTTCGCTACCACTTCCCCCCTCACTCGGAAGAAGGCAATAAGGAAATGGCGATGAAACCGGGCTAGTGGGGACCCGATCAGAGCCAACCCCTATTGAAGGTGTGCTACCACCCGCTGGCCGAACCATCAATTACAGTTGTAGCCAGGAGATCTGGAGAGTGACCACACTTCAAGTCACTCGGTGGTCTTGTGCCTTGTGAAACTCCTCCCCGCTGCGGCAAGGTCGGAGGACGCTGCGAGATGACTCCCAAAAGAAGCAAGGCGAAGAAAAGAAAATACAATCACAAAGAAAAACGACAAATGAAGTTGTCATCAGCGAAGCTCAAGCGATTGAGGCTGTCTCGGTGAGAGTGCCAACTACTCACGAAGGCTAATGTGCTAGCTGGCGATGCGGTCGAGGCAAAAGAAGGACGACCCAGGGTTAACACTCACGGGCGATGAAAGTGCAATCCATGGGGTTGAGACTCAATGGATGCCCTTAGCATGTAAAGACCTAAGGCAGTGACCTTTGTCGAAAGGGAGGACGAAAACCTCGCGTGATGAGGCTATTTGGAGGAAATGAGCACGGAGGTTGAGACTTCCGGGGTAAAGTAAAGTAGAGAACATCCCTCCTGCAATCACTCGACCCGTCGAAAGAAGAGATCAGCGCACTTCATGATTCCCGGACAACCCTGATGTCACTTTTTCCAGGGTCGAGGAAAGTGAAAGAAGAGTGAGTCAAGCAATACG